>CAMPDV010001095.1:0-137680 GCA_946699065.1 Loxodes magnus
TGCTTTTTGTATAGAGATATTAAATCTTTTACTTAAAGTGTGATAGCATCGAAAGAAATTTCTTTTATAGCTTTTTTAAATCTTAGTCCTTGTATTCATTTGTTTTTCCATTTTTACTTCCGACTTTGAATTTACCTTCCTTTATTTTATAAATGATATAGATTTTGCACGATAAGAGTCTAAAATTAGATGTGTTTCTGTCTTCTATAGAGTTAAATTTTAATCAATCGGTATGAGATGTATATTTGATAAACTCCTTCAGGTAGTTAATTTATATTTCTTCTTAATTCAAAAAAAGAAACTTTTTGTTGAAAGCTGCTTCTTATTTGTCTCTTCAACTTAGTTTCAAAAACATTTTTATTGTTTCAACCTTACTTAATTCTAAGATGAATTATACTATAGCTTTAAGATTTTTATGCATTTTATAATGTAAATCCTTTTCTATTTCTGGCTTTAGTCAGATTAAATACTAATTTGGGGTATTAAGTTTGGAGTTTTTAGTTAGTAAATGAAACTTATTTTCTTATTATTCAAACATTGATTTTAATCCTAACTTATTTCTGCTAGCTTAACCTTAATACAAGTTAACTAACCTCTTACTTTAATTTTACCTTTATATCTAGAAATTTTAGCTTCAAGTTTATAAATATTAGATTTATAAGTTTTCTTAAATCTAAAAAAGAAAGAAAAAAGAAGGTAAAAGTAGAAAGATTAAAGCTATTTAACATTTTAAGCTTTCATTTGTAGAAGTATCGTTAGTATATTCCTAGTAATTTACAAGCTTCTTAAAGTGGATTTCAATGAAATTTATAAAGTAAAATACTTCTTTATTTTCATAAACTGCAGAAGAAAAATTAAGATATTAACTAAAATTAAGGATTTGGTTTTGAGTAATTATAAGGATGTTATTAAAAGCAGTCAAATGTAAAGACTTTTTATAGTGCTATGGAAGCTTGCAAAAAGGACTAGATAAAGAGAGAAGAAATAACTTTTGTTGGGTTGTGTTTTGAGGCTTTTCAAGTAGATTTTTAGGGTTAATTAATAGTAAATTCTTTAAAACTAACCCAAGGGGGCATTTATAAAGGACTAACTCAAAAATCTAAATTATATATCAACAAAAATCCGAGTTTTTCAAACCTTCTTAGAATAAGCCAAAACTAACTCTTCAATTTTATCAAAAAAATCTTTGAAAATAGAAAAATATAATTGAATTATTGGCATACGAAGAAGAAGGCTAAATTTTGTTTACTTTGCTTTTCTTTTTTAAAAATTTTGATTTAATAGCTTTAAACTATTTCTTAATTTATTTAACAGTATCAAATGCTTTAATTATAATGAAGAAATATAAATTTACGAGAAAATTGAGGGAAGAAAATTTCAAGTAGCATATTGTGTCCAAGCACAAATTTCTACTTAGTTTACTTTATAAGGCGATCATCATCAACTTCTCTTTTTGATCGTTCGTTCACTGGCTCTTATTTAAAATCGACGGGGGGTTTTTTTGGCTTCTTTCGAATGTAATTGCAGGATATATTTTACTTCGAATTCTTTACAGATATCCATAATACTCTGTCTAACTCGCGAAAATGACTATTTTTATAGGGCTTTTCTTCTGTTTGGAAACGATGAAAGAAGAAATGAGCAGCTGCTTTAATATCTGATCGTTTCAGTGTTGCAAGTTCATATCTGGATTCTTCATAGTATACAACTTTACTTTCAATTGCTTTATAAGCATAGTTGGAACTATCTTCTTATGCCTTAATCTGTAATAATTCTAAGACTGATCTATCTACTAACTATCCATTATATGCCTCCTATAGATACTTGAATTCATATTTTTCTATTATAACGATTAGATAAATAGAAAGATGTTCAAGCTGAATTCCTCTTATAAGGAGTAACTTAATCAATTCAAGTTCATAGCAACTTAGACAGATAACGCAATAGTCATTTTTGATACTAAAAGTATTCATTATATGAACGATGAGGCCACTAAGCTCTTTCAAGGCAATTTCTTTAAGATGATCAACAAGTTTCAATATTAAGAATCTCAAACTGAGATCTTTTAAGATGACTTATTTTCCTATCTCAGCCAAAGTAATTTTGAAGTCAAAAAATTCGAAATAATTAGCATGATTTAAAACTAGAAAATTAAATTTTACAAAGTTAGTATTTAGAATATCAAATTTAACTAGGCTAAAGCTACGATTATTAGTTTCCATGACTTAACTCAGATTTACGAGCATCAGGAGAGTAAAATTCAGCTGGATCTAGAAAATAAATATAAGATGATGCTAATTCGTTCCATAGGACATCATTTACGACATCCTATAACCAACATTTTCCATCTGATTAATAAGATAAACATCTTACTATAAAATCAGATGCAGAACTTCAAATAAACTCTAGAGTAAAACTTATAACTAATTAGCTCATCAGCAAATTAAATTCTTTTGATGGTTAATAATTTTAAAGACTTTGTAGATATTTAAAACAGCAGCTTCTAACTTTAGAACTAAGAATTTACATTCAAAGAGTTATTGAAAGAAGTAAAAGGAAATATTGAATAAGAGATATCAGAGAATAAAATAAAGATCTAAACCAAATTTGTTAATATTGATCGCTTCTAAGTAATTGAAGGAGATAGAAATAGAATAAAGAATGTGATTACTAAGCTGCTTTAAAACTCTGTAAAATACTCCTAGAATAAATCAAAAATTACAATAATTATCAAATTTACCTCAACATTTTAAGATGAAAGTTCTTCTGTAGATTTGAAGATAAAGATACAAGATGAGGGTGTGGGAATTCATCAGTAGAGAGTATAAAAAATTCTTGAATTGTTTGGTGATTTGAATACTTCGAATGAATTACCTACAGCAAATATTGGATTACCAATATGTAATGCTATAGTAAAATAGTTAAACAGAAATGCAACTCCACTGAAAATAAAGTCCAACCTTGGAACAAAAATTTCATTTTTAGTTACTGTTAAACTAATTGAGGAGTAGTTTGTTTTGGAAAGTCATAGAGAACCAAAACTCGTCGTTCCTGATTTTGGATCTTTAATGTAACATCAAGTAAAGTGTAAATGTCCATAACTTGTGATAGTAGATGACACTCCATTAATAAGGTTAACTCTAGCAAGCTTATTTGAAAATACTTAGATTAAGCATATAGAAGCTTAAAATGGCTAAGAGTGCATTAGTTTTTATGAAGCCTAGCTCAATAGAAATTGTTGTCTTGGGATCAAAGTAATTATAATGGACTGCTAAATGCCAATAATGAACGGTTGAGATGCAACTATCAAACTTCGATAACTAGGATTTAAAGGAACAATAATAGGTTACACAGCTTTTACTCATCAAAGTGATATTCAAGCTTGTATAGACGCAGGTATGACTTTAGTACTAGAAAAGCCAACAGCCTTTGAAAAGATAATGGAAAAAGTGATGCGGAATTTATGATTTCTAAGAATTTATTTTAAACCTTTTTGAATATATTCAAATATCTACATTTTTAAATAAAAAGCATCTAAATTTACATTCCTTCCTGAAATTAATTTTTTAGAAGTATAGCATATTATGCACTTAAGTTAAAATTTAATCTCTTTAGTTATAAAAAGATAAGATAGGTTGATATGGATAGGTTAAATGGGATTTATAAATGATTTACTTAATGAAAACTAAAAATTCTTAATTTTGAAAATCAAATGCAAGTAGAAATAGCTCAGCTTATACTAAGCACTTTAAAAATACAAGAACCTTATAGTGCTAAAGGATAGGAATAATATATCACAAACTATGTTTATAGTGTAGAGTGATGAACTTATAAAATAAAGTTAAAGCTTAATTAAAGAATACTCGGTGCATTTAGAACAGATAAAATATTTTAAAAGTTATCTTAAAAAAGCTAAACTAAAAATAATTCTAACCTCAGTGTATAAATACATTAATTACGTTAGTTTGCAATTTTTTTATTTAACCTATTATTTTCTTAAAATACAGCAATAAGTTATTAGGATCTTAATAAGTATTAATGGTATGATTAAAAGAAGATATAAAAGGTACAAGAAACTCATTATTAAGGAAAATTGATGAAGCTAGTATTTCGAAATGACTTTAATTAATATTAATAAGGTTATAGGTAAATAATAAAATAGCTACTAGCATCTATTTATTTTAGCTTTGATAAATATAAATTATTGTGAAGAAAACGAAATTTCATGAAAAAGAAAAAAATTGCTTTAAATTAATTTAGGTAAAGCAAAAAATTAATAGCGAGAGATAAGAAACTTTAGGTGTAAGAAAGGTTTTTTAAAATTCGGAAGGTTCTTTACTTTCAATAAAAGGATAGTCATCTAGATAAGTATTAAAAATAACTAAATAAATAATCCATTATAAATTAGATATAATGATATTCTAATTTTTCTATAATAAAATAATGCTTCTACATAAAGTAATTAATCTTAAGAAAAGAGAGAATTTTTGCTATCAAAACTTATTTTTCTATTTAGAGCAGAACTTAAAGGTATGGATTAATAAACTTTCTTATTTTCTAGATTAAACCATTAAATTTATAAAGGGATATAAAAAAGTATTTATGAAGATAGAGTAAAAAATGCTAAATAAAGTTTCTTGCGTGTTTTGGAATGAATTTACATACCATTTTTGAAAAATTTCGGAAAAAGGTTAAATAAACAAATTTTATGATATCATAGGGTAGCTCATAGTAAAATTTAGCACCTTTTTATAGTTTTATTCTTATAATATATTAACCTAATTTATTAAAAAGATCTTAGAAAAATAGAAAAAATTGTTAAAATAAATAGTTAAAGTTGATTATCTTTTAGTCTCTGATACTTTATAAAATGATTTCTCTAATAATAGCTAGTTAAAATTCAGTTGTTCTACTATTTTAATTATTTAAGTTTAAACCTAATCTCAAAGCTATACCTTCTATTTAAATGACAAGACTTTAGCTTTAAAAATAAGAATATCACACCATAAACCCTTTTTCATAATTCTACCTTTTTAAGATCTAAAATGAAGATGTATTAGAACTTTATATTAATGATACTTTCTAAATTATTATATCATTAAAAATTAGAAGCAACTTTCATATTGTCAGCTTCAAAAAAATTTCCAACAGCTAAGACTTTATAACTGTTTTAGTAGCAAGCCTAGTGTATTTACCTTCTACTTATTTTAATATTTGATTTTTAGCACGAAATTCTTGTGAATAATTAATTAATTTCTTTATGTTTTGACTTTTATCAAATCAACTTAGCTCTAAATTTATAAAGTACTTTACTATATAAGATTTATTTTTATGCCTCTTACATTCATCTTAAATATCTCTTTTTATATTAAATACATGCTTAGCTCATTTAGGTTTAGAAGCTAATTTATACCATTTTTTAAGGTATTAATAAATTAAACTTGAAAATTTTTCACTTTTGCTTTTCGCAGATTTTGATAGAAGTTTAGCTATTGTTTCACTTGAAAAAAGATAGAAAATATGATTCAAACTCTTCTAAAACAATGGAATGCTATAAACTGATAAAATCTGATTTTTTTTTTCATTTTATAGTAAAACTGAAAATCTAAAATCTAATGATGCTCCTTTTTCATCTTCTTTTTAATTAAAATATTTTTCTTCTTTGATTCATTTAGCAGTTTCTTTTATAGCTTCTTATTTCATAACTATATACCAAAACAACTTTAGTATTTGATCATATAATTACTTGATTATAATAATTTGATTTCTCTTTACTTCATACATTCAACCCTTTATTTGCCTATTAACAAATTTAATCTCTTCTTGCCAATCCAATTTCAAATTATTTGCAATCTCCTTAATTATAGGGTGATGATTAAATTTTACCTTGTCTTTAATGAGAATGTACAAAGATTTAACTCTTCGTCATATTTAATTAAATAGCTTCTGCTGTGTACTTACTATTCAAAAATAAAGAATAATTCTATTAATAAAAGTGAATGCTACTTAGAGAATTTACTACCTATCTTTATATAAAGGCTTAGATCAGAATCTTTTTATCTTATGATATTTAATTTTCTTATTTTTATAACTTTTAAATTATTTTGATATGATAAAATGAAACTGTAACTAATATTAAAGCTATAAGATATACTTAGAATAGTACTAATCATATGTATAGAATAAATTATTTCTATTCTAAAAAGAAATGTGATAGTGAGTTTCTAGTAGAAGGAATCAATTTAAATAAAACTAGCTTGATATACATATAAGCTTGTATTTTATTTAATAGGTGATCGTTAGGATAAAGTCATTAGCGAAGCTAGAAGAAAGCTAGCTATTTATATGGTTTAGCTTTAATAGTATTAAGATATTAAATTATTTGCTACTAGAAACTAATTAGAATGAAATTAATGAGCATGCTTATTCAAGTTTGCTACTAGTGTTGATGGTATTTTTGCACAATGATTTCTTATGATATACAGGAAGTAAAAAAATAATTATGCCTGTAACTGACGTAAAGGCACAGTCTATCATAATTATTTGGAGATTATTCTAAAAGGAAACTTTACTTCTTTTCTCTCAACATTCTTAAGTGGGAGATTCGTTTCAAGTTAGAGAATTGCTATTGAAATTTATCAGGATAATATGAAAGCATTTTTTAAGTTTATCAGTTGGTGAATGAAAGCATTGCTATTAAAAGAGAAGAAATTAACATTTACTAAATAGGTTTTATAAACTATCGAGCAAGGAAATAAAATCTGTTTTTAGACCAACATATTTAAAGGAACTTAATTCTTGATCCTTTGCAACCTCTTAAATTAGATTAAAAGAACATTGATAAAGGAATAAAGCAGTCATTATTTATATAATATTAATCTCATTGAGTTATTCATATGAATGCTGCTTAAGTATATCATCAAATTTAAACTAAAAAAAACTAACTAAAATTTATTATATCTTCATCACGTTTTTAGCGCTATCTTAAAATAAGAAATTTGATCCTTCGAAGCAAAGTTATTAGTTTTTAATCTTTTCTAAAAAGAAACTCTAGAAATAATTTAATGAGTTGTGCTATCTAAGTCTAAGTGGATATGTTGAAACTATTTATTCATAGAACTATGCTATATTGACTATTAAAATAAAAAATGAAATTTATTTAAAGGGATTAAGATAAATTTGTCTGTACTATTAAAGGTTCAAGAATAGAGATAAAATTTAAACTGTTTGTAGATTGTTCAAGACCTTTATAAAGTAAAATTTTTTTGCATACCAATTGCTTTAATCTACAAATTCTTTTTTTATATTAATGACTGGTTGATAAGGTTGTTTAAACAGATTAGCAAAACTCGATTATATCTTGCTAAAAATTTGAAAATTATTGTTGAATGCTTTAGGTTTGAAAAGGGGTTCCACTAGTTAGCATTACAAGTTTAAAGTAGCAAATAACCCAATTTGGTAAAAAGCTAATTGAATTCTTTCAAAGCTTAGCCCCAGTTTTCAATTAGATTAAACAAAATTCATAAAATGAAAAATCAAATGTAATCTTCAATAGAAGTATGAAGAGTTTGAGTATACAAATTTAGGTTAAAAATTATATATTCAAAATTTTTGAATGAACTTAAGACTTTAAGAGATGTTTTTTAAGTTGGAGTAGAACTTACAGAAGGTAAAAAGATAAATTTGGGGATGCCAATAAATTTATTGAATATTAAAACTTCTTAGAAATTAAGCTTTTGAAAAGAAAGATAATTTATTTCAATAAACATTTCTTAAGAAAGAGCAAATAAATGCCAACTAACTGTTCTCTCTTTACAAAAGTTTAAAAAGTCTTACAATCTTTGTTGCTACTAAAATTTTATTAGAACTTGCGGTGGTTGCTATTCAAGTTAGGCTTGATTTAGAAAGCTAACTTTATTAACTGCTAGATGTGATAAATCATAGAGTCACCTCTTAAAATATTGAAACTTTATTTTAGTAAAAATTAAATCATAAAAACATCTAAGAGCATCGCTAGAAAATAAAATCCAAATTCATGGAAAAAAACACACATAAAAACTCATTTCAAAGCTTTTTTTAATATTAAGCCAAAATTAATTCTAAATCTACATTAAAACAAGAAAAGTAATTTTTGAATTGGAAGAACTTGGAAATAAAATTGAAGCAAATTTATCATAATTATTAAAAGAGAAAATACAGCTCCTTAAATATCTTACTGAGAATTTTAAAAAGTTAATGAAATCTCATAACTCTAAATTAAAAAACAGCAAAAGTAAAGCAAAAAGAAATGCCTTTAGAATATTTGCAATAGAATACAATTCCAATAAACCCTTCTAAATACTTAATCAAATACTTTAACTTTACATTAGTCACTCTACAACTATTAAATCAATTTTCTTTAAACCTCCATAGATTTAGCTTAACTTTGGCTAGTAAGGAATGCAAATAAAACATTTTTCAATCTAATTATTATTAAGCTTAAAAGATTTAATTTCACAAGTTTACAAAAATTATTATTTCAGCTAGCGAGGAACTTAATATACAGATGACTAAATATTTCTAATACTTATTGCCATTTTGTATCCTCTAAAAATGGTTTTTATTTTCAGCTTTCTATAAATGCTAGCAGTTTTGCTAATAACTACTTTAGAAGACTGTAAGGATTTATACCTGCATTAAACATAATTATTTTGACTACTAGAAAATTAAGCTATATTCCTTCTTTTTAGCTTTTTAATCCTTAGAATTTAGAAATCAGTCTTATTAAATTCATTTATGCCACATATAAAACTTATTATGATAGTAGGGCAAGATTTGATTGTAATTAAGAAATCTAGAAGTTAAAGAATTTTAACTTGGAGTGGAGAATTACTTCGTATAAAGCTAAGTTAGGAAAGCTGATAAGTAAAAATATAAGAAAAGGGGGACGCTTTGAAGATAATAAGATACTAAATAGACTTTTTAAAGATAATGAGAAGAGAATTATCAATTTAATTTCACCTTACTTAATAGTTCTTAAATATTAAGATATTAAAATAGCAGATTATATTAATTTAATGCTTATAAGAAACTGGCTTTGGAGTGAATAAGATTAATGAAAATATTTAAAGATAAAAGAATAGTAATAAAGAGCAAATAACTTTATCTACAGTTAAAATGTGGAAGGAACTTAAACTAACTCTCAAAGTAAATTAAAAATTAAAATTGAAGATCTATCAATATTATGAATCTTAAAAGACCTAAAATAAATTTAAATGTATACTATAAGTATAAATAACCAGTGTTATTGTATTTATTTATTCATAGTAAATGTAAAAGGAAAAAGAATAATCGACTAAAAAATCCCGAGGACTGAAAATATTTTAAAATTAATAAAGAAGAATCTCTTTTTATGTGAGTCTAAGGCAAATAAAATTATTTATTCATATTTTTTACTAAACAGCTTTAAAAATTATAAAAGGCTTAATGAAAATAATCGAAATAAATTTCGATTATACGAGGAAAATAATGCTGCTAGGAACTTAATAAAGGATGTTTTATCTATTGCTATCCATTATATAATAAAGAGGTATTTCTTATTTGGTTCTAACTAAATGATTTAAGCTATTTTTTATTAGTATTTTAATTTTTTACTTTAGATTTGTGTCCTTAATATTAGAACTATAAAGGATTTGATAATTTAATATACAAAGAAAATCTATTTAATACTTAGAGAAAAGCCCATCAATACTTAGTATAAACCTTTTAAACGAATATACTCAACTACACTTCTAAATATTTTTTATCAGTATTTCTTTCACTTGCATTAAGGCTATTCAAGTTTATAATACTCGTGTTTGGTTTATTTCCTTACTAATTTTTTCAGCCTTAATTTTCTTAAATCCTATATCTAGGTTTTATTTAGCTAGCCTTCTAACTCTATTGTCCATTAATAGAAATTATTATTCATATAGTTTTAAAGTTAAAGCTATATAGATCCCTGTAAAATTCTAATCTTAATATAGTTTCCAAAGGAATACCCAAATTTGCCAGATATAAACTAAAAACCACAAAAGAATGCATGAAGCATTTACAACTAATAAAGAAAGTAGAAGAAACATATTTAATCAGATTGATATTTTAAATACCTAATCCTAGTTAGAAGAAACAGTGTATAAAAAGGAAGAGAATCAAGTCTATGAGTACTAGTATCCTATATAATAAACCATAGCTGAGATTTAAAACTAACAAACCAAAGAAACAAGGCGAGTATTAGTTCTTCAGATCTAAAACTTTAAATTTCCAAGTGAAGATTAAGAAAATGAAATAAAAGATTAAAAACAACTCAAAGAAGTTCTAGATAAAACGAGAAGAATGAGTCAAGTTTTTAATAAATAAAAATTGAATTTTAAAATAATATTAAATACTAAAAAGAAAAAAGTAAATAAATAAAAACGAAAAAGCAACAATATAAGTTATTTAGGCTTGATATCAATTAAAGTATGAAAAATAATTAAAAATAGAAATCCAAGATTAAACTCATAAAAATATAAAATGCTATGATAGGAAAAAAAGTTGTGAATATATTATTAATATTAAAGAGTTAAGAGAAGAAGTTCAGTTTTATTTCGAGTATATTAAAATTATAGCTTTTCTCATGATTATTACTATCATAATAAGCCTTTACAATGCTTTTTTTTGTTTGATAAAAGGTAAAAAAATTCAAAATAGGGTTTTCTAGAATGAATTTAGTAGCTTCATACTGGTTAGATGAAGAAATTATTAGCACTTAGTAAATATAATAATAATAATCAGTCTCACACTAAGGGAATAATGAACGGATATAATATTTGAGAAAATTGACAAAAACTTAATTGAAATTTCATTAAACAGTTTGAATAAAAATAAAAGGGGAATTAATTAAATGGTTTAGAAATAGGATCTTTGCTATTCCTAGAAAAGCAGATTAAGAACTATGGAATTTAAATTTTAAATTAAGATAAAAATTAAAATTAAAGTTAAAATTGAGATGGAAATTAAGATTGAAAACCTATAAATAGCATTCTGTTTTTTATGATAGAAGGAAAATTATTTAGATATCTAAGAACTACTATAAGAAATTAAATTAGAAAGCCAAGTTCAAGTTTGTGAAAAAGAAAAATTATACTATAAGAAATTTAAAAAAGCTTAATGAAGGTTTGTCTAATTTATAAAAAGCAATTTAAAAACTTAATATAAGAAGATATGTAAAGTTAGGATAATTATTGAATTTGGGAAGTTCTTGAAACCTTTAAATATAAAAAATATGGAAAAAATCAAGCAGAGATGTTTGGAGGGAATTATTATGATAAATTTATCTAAAAATACATAAAAAAGAAAAATCCAGAAATTTTCAAATACAAGTATTAGATATAAATAGAGAGAATTTCTGAATATAAGGATATAATTTAAGAAAATCTTGTAGTTAAATAAATTTAAAGCTAAAATTTTTTTTTATTTGATTTATTTCACTTGCCGTTTTAGCGGTGGATTTATATGTTTATTTTGAATTCCGAAACAGCAGCAGGGTATCGATATTAATTAAAAAATTGGAATAAATATGGTGGACTTTAATAATACACATCTTTAATAGCTTCTATTTTCATCATCATTATCAATAAAATTCTCTAATTTTCTGTTAAAAAGCTAATTAATTATGAAATTGAGGTATGAACTAGGCAGTTTATTTTAGTTACTAATAAGTTTACAGTTTGCTAGAGTGTAGCTACAACTATTCAGGTACTAATAGTAAGTAACGAATTTAAAAAATGATAGTAAGATGGAATTTTAATAGCTGACCTATTTTATATACAAATCACCTTCACATTTATAGATCTTCTGTTAAGATTAATAAATCTACAATCCTACTGATAGAAAATTAAAAGAAAGCTAGCTGTACGTAAAACCGAGAACAAAAAGAAATTTATTTCTCATCTGAATTGATTGAAGCTTTCAGGGAAAGAGTATTTGATATTGCTGCGAGATATTCCGATATTAATAAATCACTTATCTTTTGCTTCGCTTATGCTTCTCTCTGTCCTTTTATTTTAATGTGGTAAATGTTAAACTTAATCTTTGACTATTGAGCAGATATATACAACATGATTATTCGATAAGTGCAACCTAAATAAATTTCAAAGAATCTTAATGAAAATAACCTTAAAAAAATAAAATTCTATAAAGTGATTTACACAGCAGGTGGATATTTTTTCTATAATAAAACAGGATCAAGTGGTAAGCATAATTTTGCATATGTACTAGCATAATTCTAGGCAATATCTACTTCCAATATAATAACTTATAACACAATTTTGTTAATAGTTAATATGGTAAAATTCACAGCATAACTTTACTAGTTGTTAAATATAGCAGTAATAACATGTCAATAATTAATAAATCAGACATGCTGAGGATTTAAATGAGAAAAGTAACTAATAAATTCTTTAGGAAAAAGAGAAAATTGAAGAAGAAGAATAATAAATATTTCAACCGGAAGAAAGATTGTCATTGAATTAAAATTGAGAAGAAGATATAGAAAAGAAGAAAATTTACAGTTAATCAAATGCTCCTCGAAGCAAAGGTAAGTCGCTTATCAGTTTTGAAGAATATTATGTAGAAGATGATAAATAAAACATGAAAAACCCACGATTGAAATCAGTGATTTAAATAAAATTATAGTCAATAAAACAAGTCAAGCCAAAAATTAAGACAAAAGGGGAAAGAAATTAAATTCAAAATGAAGAAGATGATAAGTGAAAGTAACTTATTGGATTTAATATTATCCCTTAAAAAGCTTTAACTTTTTTTTAAGGATTTATAAATATTTAACTTCAAAGCTTTCATTCAATCAAATACTTCTTAAAATAGATATTATATTTTCTTGCGATTTTATATCAAATATTCAAATTTCTAGAATCAATATAGAGCTTTGGCTACTTAAAGTTTCATTACAACTATTTTAAGTTTCTTATTTTTTATGAGTAGAACATTCTTCAATTTCTACATTTAATCGCCTGATTATTTTTAATAAATCATTCGTCATTCTAAATAGATAAATAAATTAATTTAATTTAAAAATATAGATACCTATATAATTTTAATCTAGAGTATGATTCTTTTACTCAAATCTATAATTGACAACTTTCTTATTAAATACCGTCCTTAATCTTTTATTATGATTTATTTTAAATAAAGCTTTCTTAATTCTTTTCTTAATTTTTCTTTTCGTTTACTAAGAAAGATCAGAATAGTATTTCTATAATTTATCATTCTAAGATATACAGCATAATAAGAAATTAAAATTATCTAAAGTTCTAATTTAGTTTCATTTATAGCAAGTCTAAATTTAAATTAAAGCTTTTATAATTATTTATGTAGTTAAACTTTTACACTAAATTTTTCCCTTTTAGCTCCGAAGAAAATTTTAATTAATATAATATATTCAGATAGATTTTATCCTTTAATTGTAATATCTAACTTATGAAATTATTTATAGCCTAAAAATTAGAGCAATATATTTATCTTTCAGTACATCTGGTTGATCTTTGTTCTAGTATTTAATAAGAAGCAGCTTAGCTATTAGAAATCTTAGTTCTTTTAAATAAAGAAAATGCTTATATTTCTCTTTTTTCTTTTAGAGGAATAATTATTTTAAGATTTATTTTTATAGAGAGAATCACTTTAGATTTGAATTTATATCTTATGGCCTAGATTCAAGATATTTTAAATAATTAGTCTTTGATTATAATTAAGATTTCCTCTTCTTCTTTGATTATTTTTTTATTTTAGATATAAAAGTATTAGTTTGATAGAAGGACTTTTTCTTTCTTCATTTACTTGTAAAGATTAATTTTATGATTTATTTAACTTTTAATCCACAATAATTATTTTATATGGCTATCATCATTTGAGAAATTAAATACATTTAGATATTTTAAAATCTCTCATACCTTTGAAGATGTTTTTCCAACTTTTTCTTTAATCAAACTCAAACATATTATCTTAAATAATCTGATAACCATAGCAAAGAATTTAATTATTAAATGGTAAATTTTCATAGCTTGATGTTTTTAACCTGCTAATATTGATATTTGTCAAAAATAAGTAAATTTAATTAGCTTATTTTTCTAAGTAGCATTGCTTTTTTATTTTTTAAGCTTTTATATTTTTCTAATCTAAATAATCTAGTAAATGTTTGATTTTTTAAGTTTGATTGCATGATGCTTATTTAGACTAAGATCAAATATAATTAGCTTAAATTAAAATCTTAACACCGTGAATTTGCATCATTTATTTTATTATTTTTTATATTTTTATTGCAAATTAAATCTAGACAATAAAGGATTAAATCCTATCACTAAGAAGTATTTCCATTTACTTTGATGGATTTTTATTATTTTATCTTTATAGCGTCATGCTAGTTAAGAAAATATAATGATTACTATTGCTTAATATAGCGATGCTTCAAGTTATTCGTTATTAGAACAGCAATTTTCTCAAATGCTTTCTAAAAATTACTAAATTACTTTGTTACTTTAACGATATAGTTATGAGCTTTTTCATAGCTCAATCATTAAAATAAAAATTTGATTTTATTTTAGCGAAAAAACTTGGTAATAATGAAAACAAATTCTTAAAATATAAGAACTGTTTAAGTGCCCATAAAGCAGTTAAAGAAGCTTCTAAAAATAAAGAATGAGAAAATAATTTGTTTCTCATCAAAAAGCAAAAGGTAATCAAAAAAGTTTTATGGTATGATAATAAATAAAATGAATCACTTTCAATTGAGCTATATGGAAAGTAGATATGGTGATAATAAATTACTAGAATTTTAAAGAAAACTAGAAAGAGCGCAATTATCATATGGAAATTTATTAAATAGGCTAAAAGGAGATTATTTTTAAGCAATTAAAAATAAATAAAATTATCATAGAACTTATAAAGACATTCATCATTTCAATCTTAAATATATTAAATAATTTTAAAAGGATTTGGCTAAAGTTTAAAAATAACTTTGAATTTAATTTATAAAAATAAAATTCAAGACGGAGATAAAAGAATTAAATTTAGAAACTTTGCTAAACAAAGAGAGTAATAGTGAAAACTATTCAGCTTTAATAAGAATATTGTGAGAAATGATTAATAAATTAAAAAGTAGACTGGCCTTGAGAATGCTAAATGTTAAAATTATTTAAGAAATTGGTGAAAGGAATGGATAAATTAATATTTTTTAATTTCGAACTTAGAAAAGTTATAAAGCATTAAAATATTACTTCGAAAAATAATAGAATTATTTCCAAAAATTTATAAGGATATTCAATGCCATTGAAAAAGAAACAAACATAAAAATAGACTTTAAAATCTAACTTATTTAAATAAGTAACGAAGCTTAAAATCTATCATAATTATAAAGAAGTTTAAAAGATAATTATATCTAGTTTATTTAGTTATTTAGATATTTTTCAGATAAACATTAAATAAAGCCTTTAATACTGACCATATAAATATAATCTGAAAAATATAAAGTTAAGGCTATATAAAATATTGTGGTATTAAGTAAAATCTAATTTCAGTTTAATTAACTTATCTAATTAAAAACTTTTATAATGCATGCTTGCTTTTTATATTCTACTACTTACTTATGATTTATATACTTTAAGATATTAATAGGAGGAATTAAAAAGCTATTTATTTATCTATATACTTCTTTGTTATGAGTCAAAAGAGAAATTATTTGATTATTATAATTAAATTTATAAATAGTAAGTTTATAACTTTAGTAACCAAAACTCATTTATATAATAAAGGAGGATCTAAAAGCTTAATTTCTATTTTTGAGTTTAAGAAATTAAAAAATCATTTGAATTAAGAAAAATATTTAATTTTTATATAGCTAATAAATCTATAGGCACATCAAGCAAGCTAGAAATAAATTATTTATAAACTGTAAAATAAAAATATCTTAGATAAAATTAATTGAGAGAGCAATACAAATTTGCTTAATATTTGATAGAACTAAGATAAGATTATACGCATATATATTTGCAAGTAAAGTAACTTGCTAATTTAAAAGTGAAAAAAGGATGCTCCCTTCTTTCTATGATGATAAATATTTTATTTAAGAGAATATAATATACATATATCATTAAGAAAGCTACTATAATTTTAATCTATGCAAATTAGGTTGATCCTCTTCGATGAAAATTATTAGTAGAAGCTTTTAACATAAAGTGAGCTATCAGATGCTATGAATTTAATTTCGTTAGTAATTAGGCATTAAATTTTAAATAATTAGCTTTTTTTGTGTATATCGTTAATTAGGGGAAATTTTTGAGGAGATTATTTGAAGAAAAGCAAAATTATCAGAAAAATAAACCGGCAAAGCTATAAAGCATTAATTTGATGGGAGCAACTAAAAAAATTGATAGTAACTTTATATCTAAAAACACTTAAAAATACTTAAAAATTTCACTATATTTAAAAAATGTTAAGCTTTAATAAATATAATACTCTTATCATTTTTGTAAGGAGTATATAAACTTACTTAAATTTAACTCTAAGGAAAATCTGAATCAATAGACAATAAATTAATGCTTTCCTTATTGATTTTCTATAGTGTGATTTATCAAAATAGTAATATAAATTATAATTAAGAAATAAAAATAAAAAGTAATTTTTAAGAATTTCTTTGTCAAGTTCCTTTCTTTTTCACAGGTTTTTTTGCTTCAATTTATTCTCTTCCACTTGTAGCATCTCCCATTCTATTTGAAAAATCTTCTTATTAAAATTCATGCTAATCATTTATGTTTTAGTTTTTCGGATTAATTAAGTTTTTATCTTCATTTTATTCCTCTGAGTCACTTACAAGAATTCTTTCTTGATTTTAATCAGTTATGTCAATTTTCATTTCCTCGTTAACTTAGATATCTGATTTTGTTTTAAATTCACTTATTTTTCTTTCTAATTTTTTTTTTGGTTTTTATTTTGGTTTTTCTTCTGATTTTTCTTCTGATTTTTCTTCTGGTTTTTTTCTGTTTTTCTGGTTTTTCTTCTGGTTTTCCTTCTGGTTTGACTTAACTGATTTTTTTATTTTTTTAATTAGTTTCATCATATTTTTCCCTATATAGTATTGTTAATCCTTTTAAAGCTTAATTAAATTTTATTTATTATTTTGCTAAATTACTATCATTGTCACTTTACTACTTAACATAAGAAGCTTACTAGAGTGAAGCATTTTGACAGGGTTTTTTTAAATATAAGAAACATTATTTACATACTTTACTCCATGAGAAGCATGGTTGATCATCAATTTTAGGAAATTAAGCACAAAAATTTTCAAATTTAAAAATAAATCTTTTATCAATCAATTTATAAATCAAAAATAATGTTTTCTCCTCTTTATTTATTTTCAGTTCCTCTATTTCAAATTAGAAAGTGTTTCCTTTTATCACTTTCTTTAGCTTTATAATTTTTTTATATGTTTCATATTTATTTTAATCTTTAACTTATTCTAAATTTTCTTTCAAAAATTCATTTAGCATCCTAATGTTTTCGCGTTTTAATCACTTTTTTGGAAAAGTTAAATAGTAAAATAATAATTTAGTAAAAGCTATAGTTGTGCATATTATACTGAGAATAACACTAAATATTTTAAACTTTGTTCAGCCATTCATTAGATTATTATTAATTATTTGAATTACTAGTTATGGAAAACTTTCAAAGAATGTTTCAAATAATGAAATTCAAAAGAAATATGCCTATAAAATCAGACTTTTTCCCATAATTCGTAAATATTTTTATAGGTTCTAGCACAATAGAATTTATACACGTCGTAAAGGTTAACTATACCAGATGGTAAAATTAATACTCTTATACTTTGGTTTAATAAAAAATAAGGAGTATACTTATCTTTTTTTGATTCATCTTGCCATTCTCTTATTCAAGTTAGAATTGTAAGAATAATTATTACAAAAGGAAATATAACAAGAAAGAATAAAGCAGCTGTTTTTATACTTCAATCATAAAATTCTGTATTTACAAAATATCTAACGTCTGTATAAAAATCTAAGCATCTCAGAATTGAACCACCACAACTGAAAAAGAAAGAAAAGAATGAATTTTAATAAGATCTTTACAGTAAAAAGACTAAAATTAAAAAACTTACCAAGACTTCCCATTTTTCAATTTTGTACTAACATTTGAAATTTCTTATTTAAATAACAAATTCTAGTGAAATTAAAATAGACAAAAATAAATGTATTCAAAAATTAAATAAGAAGCTATGAAGATTAACAGAACTAAAAAATGAAAAATATTAATAATTATTTCATATTTTTATATCAAAAGACCAAGCTAAAATAATTATCTTTAGTGAAAAATTTTAAAATTATGGCATACTAAGATAGTAATTTTAAAATTAGTTCACATAGTTATCTTTAATTTCTGTTATTTAGGTCACAAAATTAAAAAAGCTAGTTGAGAAATATCCAGAAAATAAAATAAGAAAATATAGTAAATTATTTATTAAATAAGAGTAAAATTATTAAATTAAAATTATTTAAATCTGAAATAAAAATTTTAATTTATTATATCACTAATAAATTTAAAATATTAATAGAATCTTTACTTCTTCAAGCTATAAATTTTGAAATAAAAAATAGGCTAAATAATATGAATGGAAATATTTTCTAAGTATAATGAAAAATAAATTTTAAAACATTATAATTGAAAATAAATAAAATAAAGTGAATTATTTTCTTTTTATTTAATTTAAAAATATTACAACTATTATGAATATTAATTAGGTCAAATGTTAGAAAAAATAAATATTAAATGAAAAGTTATATTAAAGGTATATCTTATAAATATTTAAGTTCTTTTTAAGCTTGGTTAATGATTTTTGGAAATGAAGGCTTAAAACTAGTGAAAAGAATATCTAAAGGATGACAATAAAAATAAAGTCGTATTAAAATAATTTTATTTAGTTAAAGGAGTTAAATATATGGTATTTTACACTAAATATGAATTTATTAAATATCTCAATCTCTTAGAACTATTAAGAAATCTAAGTTCTAATTAAAGAAAAATGAATTATAACTTAAAATATAATTATCTTAATTAAATGAGAAACTAGACAATGGAGATAAAATAAATCATTTAAATTTTCAAAATTTAATATTACTTTTTATCTTAAATTAAACTAAAAAATCCTAAATTTTAGTAAGATTTAACTTAGTTAAAAATGAAAAGAATAATACAAATATATTAAATAAATAGATAACTTATATTATATAAAATAAAATTTTTAATTTATGTTAAAGGTATTTTCCTTTTATTAAATAAACAAAATTTATTTGCATATTTTAAAATTTAAAAATTAGTTATATTTTTATATAAAAACAATAAATTTAATTTTAATATATATTTTTAGTAAATTTTTTAATTATTAAGAGATAAGAAAAAATGAATATGGATTATAAGATTTATTTACTTATCCATTTATATAAAAAATTAATTTTATTATATTTTAATTTTAAAATAAAGTTAAACTTTTTAGCTTTAAAAAAATTTATATCAATGGATTTTTGATCTCTAAAGAAGAAAATTATCAAATTAGAAATTTTCTAAATATAAAGTGAGAAAAATTTGTTGGTATTAGTAGATTTAAAAAGATTAAATTTAATTCTATAATTTAATTTAAAATCTTACCTTTTTAAAATTTTATACTCTTTATAGATAAATTTTTGAGAGAGATTTAAAAATTTTAAATGAAGAAATAATTTTAAACTATTTTTATTTAAGTTGCAAGTAAAAAAAAAAGTGGAAGTAAATTAATTAAAAGGTAATTTTATTTGCATAATTACTATATAGATTTTTATTAATAAAGCAAATATAATAAAAAACTTTTATCATTGCAAAATCTTTAATTCTTAATTGGAAACTAAAATATTTTTAGAAGTCAATCATTTAAGAAATTTGAGTTTTAATATTATAAATGAAATACTAATGTTATATGCTAGCAATTTACTTAGAATATAAAATAGTTTTCCAAAATAAATTTTTCATCTAAAAGTTATTTAAAATTTAATAAGACTTTAGTTTCTTCTCTCAGTTTTAAGAATTATTATATATTATAAAATGGATGTCGGCCGCGTCAGGTAAACTAGTAGGTAATCTGGTGCAGTGTATACTGCATTGTGAGTAATCTCGCACTAGATGCTACCACGGGGAAAGGGTGGATAAGCTCCGTTGAGACATACCTAACTTGCCCCGAGGGTTCTCTCTAGCAGTATGAAAGTTTGACTGACGGACCTTCTAATTACCGACTTAATAACTATCTCTTATTTGGACCTTATTCAAGAAGACTGAAGCATTTGACTCAAGATTTTAGAATAATTTTTAATAAGAAGATTCCCCATTTGGAGAAGCTGACATGACTCATCGGACCTCTAAAATTTTAATAAGAAACATGAGAACATTTTGTTAATATTAATAATGAAAGAGCTGCGCGCCAATGGGGTGCTACGCGCTCTATAATCATTTTTATTTATTTATATAAAATAAGTATTTTTATCTTATATAGAGGTTTCAAAGATCTGATCACTCCTAAAATAATCTTATATAGTCAGTTTTCATTTAATTTGTATTATTAGTGGTGTGCTAACCAAATATTTTAAGAGACACAATAGATATTCTTTTTTTACAAAGGATGACGATTATAATTCCCTCTAAATTTTAATATGTTTTTTAATGTGTAAATTCTAATTGATAAAATTACATTAAATAAGAACTAATTTAATATATATCCCTTTTCTAAAATTAAGCAAGTTGAAAAATGATCATAGCTAAAGCTAATTATTTTAAAAATAGTTTTTATCTAGCAAAATTTAAATCCCTAGATAAAAAATAAAATTATTTATTTTTCCTTAAATAAATTGATTAAGCCAATTTTTAAGTTTCAATCCCCAAAAATTCCAATGAAAAAAATCTAAAATAATTAATTTTATTGCTAAGTAGAAACTTTTTCTTTTTATCTATTTATAAATAAGCATTTTATGTTTTTATTTCAATTTAATAATTTTTAATAATTTTAAGTATTTAAAATTTAATAAAAATTAAAAAATTGTTCTAAATAATTTAGTTTTAATTTAATTTAATTATTTTATTTGTAAATAACGTAAATTTAGTTTCTATCAATTATTAATTATTTAAAATTAATTTATTTTTAATTATAATTTTTAATATTTCTAATTTTAAACCTTAAAATTAAGATTTTATTTTGAATATTTTTTTTGTTGCATATGATAATTTTTATTTTTAATCTATTTATTTAATTTTATTTCTGAATAAACTTTTACATTTTAAATTGATAATACGAAAATTGCCTAAATTTTAAATTCTAACTATGAATAAAATTATTTAAATTTATACCCAGCTATTTAACGTCATCTTTTATAGCACCATCTATTAAATTATTGTCTATAGCTGTAATTCAGCAATATTTTATAGAGCTTAACTTAAGTTCTTATTGAAAATTTTTTTAAATTAATTTCTATTTTTTTTGTTTTTTTAAGTAATAATTTTTCTTAATAAAAATCTTTATTTTCAGATATTTTTTATTTTAGTTATTATATTTATTTAAATAGAATATTAGTTAAAATGCTTTATTTAATATATTCATCTTTAAATAATTTCTAGCCTTAGAATTCTTTTTCATTGGAATTTTATTTTTCATAAATTAAGAAATTTTAAAAATAAGTTAAAATGGTAAGTTGCCTCCATTTTTAAAGCATCTTAAAACTTTCGTATAAAAATCAATTCTTTTCTTTCCTTTTTACTTGTTTTGGTGCATTTCTAAGACTTTTAGATTTTTATGCAGATGTGAGATATTATATATAAGCATAATTTTGTAATTAAAAATTGAAGGTGGCAGCTTTCACTTTTTAGTTCCGTTTCCTTTAGAATTTGTTCCCCTTATAATTTTAAGTTTTATTAAAAGGCGGAGAGTGGAAAAGGATAGTGTTAATTGTAAGCATATAGTATAAATAATGATAGAGTTGATTATTTTACCATTTGGAATACTTAACATTATAGAAGTCTTTAATTTCTATTTCTTTAATCAGTATACAAATGTCTACTACTTTGGGAAGAATCACTGTTTTTACAAATTGAACTATTTTGAATTTCTCTTAGAAAGTGGGCCATAACTATATATTAAATTCGAAAACAATTATGAAAATTAAGAATTAGACGACGATTTTAAAATATTTAGTATGGTAATTAGTTTTATACCAATAATTATAGCTATTATTAATATAACCATTCACTGCTTTGATTTTCCTAAAAGCTACATAAAGTTTAAAAACATCAAGCTTATAAAAAATGTTGTAGTGAACAATTAGAAAAAGTAAAAGATACTGAAAAGTGGAAAGCATAGAATATAAAATATATGCTAGATAAAATGATAGATGAATAGATATATTACTTAAAAATAGAGACTCTAAAAATCAATTAAAATGAAAAACGTCTATATATGGTTTTTGATTTAATTTATTTAAGATTTAAAATAGAATTTTGAATTTAACGAAATTTAATTTGAATAAAATGAATAAAAATAAAAAATAGTAATCAAATAATAAAACCACATAAAGTAATTAAAATTAGAACTCTCCTGAAGATTTATATTAATAGGAAAATTTTGAACATAAAGTAAAGGAAAATATATCATTTAAAAAAGCATAAGATGAACTGGTAAAGATTAAGATTAAGAAAGAGGCAGAATTAAACTAAAAACTTAATTCTAAAGTCACACCATCAAACGCTAAAATATAAATTGTTAAGAAGAAAATACTGAAGATTGGGAAAAAGAAGAACTTATTTGTTATTTAGCATTCAAATCCGGTTCAAATAATAAGAATAAATCAAAGCCGGACATGGATTCTTATAATATAAATTAGTAAGATTTGGGAACTGCAGCTGCAAGTGTCAGAAACTAAAATGTAAGAAGATATCCATTTAAAGCTCAAGTTGTATGAGGTTAACAATTAAATTATCTGCGATAAATATAATGATAATTAGCATGAGAATAAGAATAAGAAAAATTCTTAGTTAACTTAGCAAAACTTTTAAAAAATGAAAAAGGCTTAATAATAAAGTAATGAAAACGAAGTGAACTTTTCACCCAATTAAAATCAAGAAAACAGCGAATAAAAAGAGACAAATTCAAAGAAATCAAAAATTTCATATAGAAAAAGTAACATAAGCTTAAGTTTTAAATCAGGTATTTAAGATACTAATAAGTCAAGCATATAAGATGGGGGTGAAGTTCTAAATCAAGAGAAGGATGAGTAAAATAACATATTGAATAAACTTTATTTACTTAAAAGAGGTTTTAATGTCTAATTTAATAAAACACTAAATTAATGTAATTTAACGAGTAAAAATAGCTAATATAAAAGATAAAGGTTTCACTGTTTTGACTGTAAACAATAAAATCAAGAATAAATTTTAATATATTTGTAGTATATAAGCTGAGTAATCTATTAGAATCTTTATTATTATATTAGATTTAAACGCTTTTCATAACAAAATATTTATTCACTTGATATGATTTTTTGAATTTTATAATTTAGTATGAATTAAATCTTAAATCAAGGTTTTTTAGATTTCAAGTCATAAAATATATTAATACTTCAAATTATTTTTCTTCAATAAGCTTTTTCCTGGAACTAAACAATCTTTTTAGGTTTTGCTAACATTTTTTTATATTTTGACTCCAATTTTTATTGCAATTTTCATAATTTAAGTTTCATCATCTAATTATTTTTAGATTCATATCATTAAATTAATATATGAGTGTAAATTAATTTTAACTAGCTAGTTAATTTTATCTTATAGAATTATTATGTTTATATAGCACATCTATAATTATAAATTTTCTGAAATATCATATAATTTGCTAAATTATTGGTTTTAATTTAAATTAAGTTAAGTTTTACTTTTTTCTTTATTCAACATAAAATTATTCGAAACATCAAGATCTCTAGAGAATTCAGAAAAAATGCTTAAACTTAATTAAATAAAGCTCTTCTGTCTTTTACTTTATACAATTAATCTATAAAAACCGAAGTTCTAAATATTTACTAAAATCCTACTTTGCAACTTTATTTTATTTCCTTAGTTATAATCTATTATAATATTAAATATATTAATGTCTAAGATTTAATTGGAAGACTTTTCTTAAACTAGTTCTTGGTACTTAATTATTTAAAAAAACTTTAATTATCGTTTTTATCTATTAACGATGAAACTTTCGTAATAATAATCTTTAATCTTTATCTATCACTTTTAGCAAGAGCTTAAGATATATAATGCTTTTTTATTTATTAAATCTAACCAAAAAGGGATTATATTTCTCTTTTAAGATCTAGATTTAGTTATTTTTTAATTATCATAAAACTTAAAAATTATATCCTTTTTCCCCTTTTTATCTCTAGTTATTTATTAAGTGATTATATGAAAAAGATTAAGGGTTAATTTTTTTGTTATTATTACTTTAAGTTTTTCTTTTTCCTTTGAAATATTCCTTTTATTTATTTATTTTGTGTTTCTATCCCTATTATCATGTATTTTCTTATCTAGAATGAACCCTCTACGATTTGATATCTATTAGCTATTTAGCTTATGAGTTTGATTCCTAATTATTTAGTTTTAGCTTCTGATTATATTCTAAAAGTTTTAGCTTAAAACATTTTTCGCTTTACTAACATTAATGTATTTAACTTTTACCAAAATTACCTAGAAGAAACTAACAAGAAAGGAAATTAAATAAGGTTAAGATTAAAAATTAATGCTAGCTTATTTAATTAGCATAACGACTATTCTAATTTTTTGTTGCTGAAGATTTGTTTATTTTAGTTTATATCACTCATATATTATTAGAAGTACTCTTCTTAGATATATCTATAACTTAGATTAACTCTATTTATATAATAGAGTCTTCTATTCTTAAAATATATGAAAGATAGTTACATCAATTTTTTATTATCTACCTGATGATTGAGTAAATTAAAAGTTTGATAACTTAATTACAAAATTAAGAAAAAGTTAATAAAATTAAATAAATATCGGTTTATAAGAGGTTATCACAAGGTTTTACTCTGATTTTTCTTGTCAGATTGATTTGCAAATTAATAGTTATTATTTAATATTATAAGCTTTTCTTAGTTAATAAATAGCTTTAATGTTTATTATTTTATTAGTTTTGCTTATTTAAAGCTTTTACTTAATGTTTCCTGATTTTAAGAAGATATTTATAGGCACTTGCTAAAATTAGTTTTTCTTGTCTTCTTAATGAAAATTATTATTTTGCTTAATGCTTCTAATTATGTTAAAGAACTAAATTTTTGGTTTTTTGTTTTTTATTCTAATCTACTTAGTGTTAGACTTAATTTACTTCTCTTGAGATAGCCAGGTTTAGAAGGTAATACTCATAGATAGAAATAATCTCTAATAAAATTAAGTTTTGCATTGCTAAAACTGAAGGAGCTTATTAAAGTTTAAGGATATTTTCTATATTTCCTCTATAATTAAGTTCCTTGTACCACCTATTTAAAATATTGACTTTAAGTACTTATTTCTAGCTATTTCTCTAAAGTCTAAAATAATCCTTATTTATAAATTAAAGATTTAAGTATATGCTACTAATAAGGATATAAGCATTTTAAAACTAAAGCATAAACTAAATGAGAAATGATAAATTTATGTTTAATGATTACCTTTATTAAATACTCTTTCTACCTTCTTAAATTTGATTATGATTCTTATTTTTATAGCTTAATATCTTATTATTCACTTCATTATATAGTTTAATACCTTTCTGATGCAAAAATGTCTTTATTATCAATATAGCCTGTTATATTCCTACCTTTTCTCTCTTTTATGATTTTAACTTTTAGCTTTTATTCCAACTACTAATATATCACTAAAAGACTTAGTCTCTATATATCAAATATTTAATTTTTAATTATAGACTCTTTATCTACCAAAGCATTATAAATTTAATTGTCTAAAATTAAAAGGATTAAGGAGTTTTCATTACAGAAGGGAAATTACTCAGATTAATAAATAGCTGACTAAACTGAAAAAAAGGATTTAAGTGAAACAGTAGATTAAATAAAGAAATCTTATAGTCAAGTAATTTAAGAGATCTATCAATTAGATTAATCTAATAAACAAAAGGAATTATGAATATATAAATTTATAAGTATTTCTAGGAATAAAATAAACAGAGAGATGTATTTAAGGCATAAAAATTTCACTTTAGAAAATAATTAAAGCTAAAGAAATACCTTAATATTTTAGTGATTGGTAAATAATTAAATTATAGGATAAAATCTAAAAGGATTAAATGTATAAACTTGCTTAAATTATAATGCTAGTTAAGAGGAACTAATTTAATATTGCCATATATGATAAATCTAAGATTAAATAGGCTAAAGAATATTAAACAAATATTTAATTTAAGTTACTATTTCAAAATATTTAACTAGGTTAATAATAAATGCTACTAAGTCAGCTAAATTCATTGCTTTTACTATTTAAATATCTCATTATTAAGAATCAATTATCTCTCTTTGAGATAGATCTTTTTTATAGTTTTGGTATTAGTATCTAAATCGTCAATTGTTATACATTTCAAGCATAGAAAATAAATGCAGGTTCAAAGAGTAAATATCCTACATTATTTGGAGAAAATGTAAAAAGAGTAATCTAAATCCAAATAGCTGTAAAGATTATCGGAATATAGGTTTAACACTAAAAAGCAATAATTTTCCAATTTTATCTTGTAAATAGCAAAATAAAATTTATCTATCTATGAAGCAACTAATGCTTGCTCTTGATATTATAAATCTCTTAAATTAGAAAACTTTAACTTGAAAATTATCAATAAACTGACTGAAATAGCAATTTGAGAACCTAACTAGAATTCCGTCTAAATAATTTTGATTTCTTCTAATTTGATAATTTGAGTACGAAAACTTAAGTTTATTTATAATTAGGAATATTTCTTTTAATATGTTTAAATAAATCAAATTATAGAATTATTTTCATTTAATAGTGCATTAAAAACTTGGAAACTTTTAATATCTAAATGAGAAATAAACTAAATGATGAAAGTCATTTCTAAAGACCATAAAAATTATTATTTAATCTGATGACTCAAGTACCTTGTCTAGTATAAGGAAATAAAAAAGAAATATAAAATAGAGAATTTAAGATTTTTGAAATAATAAAGAAAAAAGAAATACAGAACTAACATGAAGGCAGAGGTAGTATTTTTAAACTTAAGATATTGATAAACCTTCAGATAATCAAAATAAAAATAAGACAAAAGTTTAAATAAAGAAGCTTTATTAATAAGAAGCAATTTAGATAGATTATATGAAAGTTAGATTTAATTTCGATAAATAAATTAAAAAATCTAAATAAAATGTAAGCACAACGAATTTCTTTAAGCATGAAAAGGAGTATCCTACAATCTAAAAGAAGATTAATAATTTAAATAAACAAGGAAGAGATTTTTAGGTTATAAATTTATTTTAATAACTATCTGATGAATTTTTAAATCCTTTAAGATGAGATCACTAAATTTATTATATAATAAATTGTAAAAACGAAAAGACTCTTTATTTATACTTTTTATTGTAAGTTTTTATGTATGTATGTTTGCTTTAATCCATATATATACTTTTTAATCATTTTCCTTATTTAATATACTTTATTTATAATTATATGAAATTGATTACTCTTATCTAAAATACCCAGATATAAATAAAAGGGTTAAGCATTTATCTTAAATAATAGGATATTATTATACTACTCTTAACTTTTTTATTTAACCTTTCCTTTTTACTTTAATCTTAGCTATTTTTCTAGTATTTCCCTAACTAAATTTTAAAAGATAAAGCAATATATTAAATGAGAATAAATTTAAAATTATTATAATTTTGTACTAATAGTACTTATCTCTATTAAGGTTATCATTTAGCTATTTATTATTTTAATACTTTTTACTATATTTATCTTAGAATATTTTCCATATTTTTCTTAAAATAAACTCTATTTCTTACATATCTACTTTTACTTGTAAGTGCTTTAATTATATTATCTAACAATTTTATTTCTTAATAGCGACATTTCTCATTATACCAATTTTATTTGCTACTAAGAGTCTAAATTAAGGTGTATGATAAATAAATTTATATCTATTTATTTAATAAATATAAAAACAAAGCCATTAGTTTTAAGCAATATTAGAAGGAAAATATAGAGAAGCCAAGATCTTTAATACTAACCATAGTAACCTACTGAATAAACTAATTATTTAAGTAAGAAATTGCTTTAATGGCTATAACAAATATTCTTAATAAAATTGCCTCATTTAATTAAGTATAATCATACAAATACATTCATGTTAATATTCATTTTTGGGAAAACCTATAAGATTCTAAATAATAATTTAAGTTTTACATTCTAAAATACGTGTAAAATTACTTAAAATAGTACATTTTATATCTTGGAGATATTGATTAGTGATTTTTAAACTTTATATCACAGAAACTAGACAATAAATTATCACAATTAACTAACTTTAAACCTTATTTATTTTTTATTTTAAGTCATTACTTAGAAAAAAAATCAAATTTGGTTAAACTTTATGCTAAACCAAGTTCATAAGCACCTAAAATAATTATAAGTTCACTTTCTTATGTTGTAAAATAAAAAAATGAATAGATCAATGTTTAGTTATTTAATCTTTTATACATTTCTTTATCAATTATATTTAAAATTAAATTTACAATAACTCTATTATAATCATAATTAGCTAGTAAAAATAATAAAAGTTCAGCTTCATTAAGCATGCTTCGTTATGAAATGTCTCTCCATCGATTGTTTACTTGCGAATCTCTTCTCACACTCTCTACATACATACCTTTGTTCTCCTCTTTATAAGTGCTTCTTCAAATAATCTTTTCTTGTAAACCCTTTATTACAACATCTACAATATCCACATATTACTCTCTTATGAACTGTTTTCACATGTTTTTCTAAAGTTTGTTTAGATTTGAACTTTTTTTCACACGATTGACAAGGAAAGTTTCGTTCTTGTTTATGAGAATCTAGATGTTTCTATAAATAATCAGGTCTTTTAAAAGAGTGAGAACAAGTATTACACTTGAAAGGTCTAGTAAGGTTATGTTAAGTTTAGATGTGAGAGTTAAATGTTTTTTTATTTTTGTATTACTTTTAGCATTCTTAACAATAAAACTCTTTACTAGCATCTACTAACTGTTCTTTATCTTCTTTATCTACTTGATCTTCCTTAGTTTCTTGTTCTGATTCGTGTTCTTGAGGAAAGACAGCTTGGAAAAGAGGTAACTGAGTAATAAAGCTTACTTAAGGAATTGAGATAAAATCTTGATGGTGAATCTTGTCGGAACTTGAAATAGCGAGTTACTTATCAAGTTCAGTTCTCTTAAAGAAAACAGAGTTTAGGAAAGAGAAGTCTTCTTCGTATGAAGGACATAAAGTTTTCATATTTATAATGCTGTAAAAAAATTTCGGTTAAATACAGTCATTTTCTATGTGTTTAAATTATAGAGTTTAATAAGAGTTTAATTCCTGTTAAATACGCATTTAAGGTGTAAAATATAAGCATAAGCTTAGAAGATTATTAAGCTTATATTAATTATATAGCAGATCTTCTACTACAGAAGTATATCTGGTTTAAATTTAAGTGCTAGTAATATTAATTTTAGATGACTATAAATATTAATAAAAAGACTTAAATTATAAGGATTATTATTATTTATTGCTTTGCTAGGATGCTTTTAGATTAATATTAATTTTATATCCTTAGATTAGCTTTTTCTTTTTAATTAATTAATAAAAGGTGTATAAAATAAATTATTTTAGTAAGATAGTTTTATAATTAAAATTAGTATAATAGATAATAAAGGTTGCAAAGGTAAAAAGAAGGGATTTTTAGTTTCTACTTATGAAACTTAAACTTAACTTTTGGTATGATTAAATAGTCTGTTTAAAATATAAGAAGCAACTTTTATATTAAAGATAGTAAATATAGCAAGGAATACTTTTATAAATGATTATAGCTTCTAAAGTTAATAGAAATGTTTAAGCAAATATTTGAATACAAAATTAATAAAATATAAATTTTAAAAGTTTAAGCTGGTAGTTCTACTTTAGATACCGAAGATTTCGTTTTATTTTTACCAATTTTAAAATTACTAAATTATAACTATTATTAGCATTAACTAAGCAACACTGTGTTTGCTATTAGTTAGGTAAAAAGTATAATATTTTAGGTTTGAAAGTATACCTATTTAACAAGTTGATATAATCTAAATTTTTGATTGCTTTTTTCATTTTTAACTTTGCTCTAATTAAAATAATAAGCAACTACTTTATAGCGAGAACTTAATTTTTTATCCTAATTTAATAAAAAGAACATTCTTTTACCTTTATTTTTAGATGAATATTTCTAGATTTATTTATTCCAAATTTCTAAAAAGAAAATATTTAAGCTATTTTAAAACTTCTTAGTTTAACTGTATTCTATTGATTATTATTTCTAGTAGATAGATTTATTTGAGTCTTTTCTATAATTTTCATAAAATATATTATTAATATTTTCTTTGTTTATACATCTAAAGATTATTTATTTGTTTATTATTCATATATCTATCTTAATAGTAGAAATTCTTAAGCGATTTACTAAACATTTATCCTCTACACATTATATGTACATATTTATTGTATAACTTACTCATAAATTTATTTGCTTTTAGTCACTCTCATATCACTTTGTTACAATTTAACTTAAGAATTATAAATATCCAGATGAGAATTATTCTATGATATTGATAGCTATAATTGTAGCTATTAAACACTTTTCTTTAATCATAAGAAATGCTTTTGAAGCTTTTATAAATTATATTTAAGGCAATTCTTATGAAGCAAATATATTGTATATTTTCATATAAATTAGTTAATTTTATATAACTAAATAGATATAAAGCATAATATAGTAAGTTAGTTATTACACTATTATTTATATCATTATCTTAGTAGAGATAACAGAAAACTCTACTCTTTTAAATCATTTTTGGTATTTACTAGTACAACTTTTATTTGAAAAAAAATTGAATATAAATAATAATAAATCGGCTTCATAAAATATAAACAATCACATTTTTATAGATATTGCTTAAAAAAGTTTTTCATTTTAATTATAGTTATTTATAAACAATTATTTTAAGATTAAAGTTATCAAGATTAAAAATGTTTATATATCTTTAGTATAAATCTATACTAATTTAACTCAAAATTTAAATCTCTTAGAATTTCCTTTTTACTTTGATAAACTTTTTATAAAAACACTCTTTAATAAAAATAATAATTTATCAATTTTAGTAAACTCAGTTAAGTGTATTTAGTAATATTTGAGAGTACTTAATTATCTTATTTTATAGAAGGATCTCTTAATCTTTAAACAAAACCAAGAATTTTTGTCTTTAAAGTACAGAATTAGATTTTATTAATTGATTTTGATAAGTAAGATGTAATAAAAATACTTTAAAATAATGGTCTTTGGTATAAAAACAAATTTTATTAGTTAAAGAAAATCAGTTTTCAACTTCGTATAACCATAAAAGAAAATAATTTTCACTACTTATAAAAGGAATAATCGGATAATATTTAAGGATTAATAAAGAATCAAAAAGAAACGTATAGAAAACATTTAAAATTTATTCTAATTTGGTACTTTTTATTTATTCAAGAACATGAACAAATAAAATATTTACCATTCAAATTCATTAGCTCAAATCTTGTATTTATACCTCTGCTGCTTTTTTAATTTATTTTAAAAGGCTTTTATGAAGTTATATTTAAAATTATTTTCATGCTTTTTTTAAATAAAATACTAGCCATCTAAAGTAATTTAAATTTGTTTAAGAAATAAAGAAAAAGGAAAAAATAATAGAAACTTTTATATTCAGAAACTAAAAATTAAAGTATTTATAGGTGAAAAAATTAACATCTAATTTTATGAAGTTATTTTAAAATTTAAAAATTATTTGGATTTATTTAAATCTTTAATACAATCCTTATAATTATTTTTTACTAATAACTATGAAGTACGATATATATTGAGGAAATATTATGAAATCCATAAATACAAAAGAATTAAGAAGATTAGTTATAAAAGTTCTTTTAAAAAAATAAAAATATTTCATTTTATTTTTATATTTAATCAAAGAACTTATTCACCCTTAAAATCTAAATTAACATTAAGTTTATAAATCCAAATATTTTGTATTTTAACTTCTTTGCATTAAAATACTTAAAGAATTTATACTTCTAAACTTATTATATATACTCAATCTTTTAACTTTTCTATAAACAATATAAACAAATCAACTCCTTATAACAACTTTTCATTTTTAGTTATACTATTAAAATTTTTCTTTATATCGATATACTTTTCTAACTTTAATTATATATAAAAAACTTGTCTTCACTAAACATGCTTCGTTATGAAATGTCTCTCCATCGATTGTTTACTTGCGAATCTCTTCTCACACTCTCTACATACATACCTTTGTTCTCCTCTTTATAAGTGCTTCTTCAAATAATCTTTTCTTGTAAACCCTTTATTACAACATCTACAATATCCACATATTACTCTCTTATGAACTGTTTTCACATGCTTTTCTAAAGTTTGTTTAGATTTAAACTTTTTTTCACACGATTGACAAGGAAAGTTTCGTTCTTATTTATGAGAATCTAGATGTTTCTATAAATAATCAGGTCTTTTAAAAGAGTGAGAACAAGTATTACACTTGAAAGGTCTAGTAAGGTTATGTTAAGTTTAGATGTGAGAGTTAAATGTTTTTTTATTTTTGTATTACTTTTAGCATTCTTAACAATAAAACTCTTTACTATCTCTTTCTTTCTCTACCTATTACTCCTTTTCTCTCTAAGCATCTAAGTACAAACATAAGATTGATAAATTTTACTCTTAAGCTACTTAATTATCACACTCTACTTTACGTTTTTTACATGGATTAGAATGAAATTCTTCTTTATTATTTTTATTAACTTTTTTTTCTTAGTTTATTTAGATAATGGCTTCATCTTAGTTGGTTTGCGTTATTTCATTTTGATTCTTTTTAAGTTTTCTAAGAGTTTAGAGAACATTTGTAAAAGGAGGTAACTAAAAGTAAAAAGCTTACTTAAGGTAAGGAGAAATAATGAGTCAGAGAGATACTATGAGTTAGATGTGTATCTGATGTTTAAATCGGTTTAAAGAAAGCAGAGTGTAGAGAAGAGAATTCTGGATCAGTGAAAAAGTAGTTCATATTTATTAAGAGTGAAGATGTGCTTTAAATAGTGTTTTAATGTGTTTAATAAATAGAGTTTAACGGGGTTTAAAGGAGTATTACTGTAGAATTATTTAAGTTAAGCTTTTTAATTTAAGATTTATACTAAAAAATTTATTTTAAGATAAATTCCTTTGATTTAATTAAAATTTTTATTCTCACATTCCTTTTAATTTTTTTTCATAAAAATACATACTCAGGCAATCATTTGAATTTATTTTCTTAATAATTTATTTACTTATTCTTTTTAGTCTCTATATTTTTTAAGATGAAGGAGAAAATTCTATGAATAAATTTAGATTTTATGATAAAATACATAAATTTAATTATTTTTTATTTAGTTAAATGAGTATATCTTTTCTTATTTATCTTTTTAGTAGATACTATTAAATAAATAATTTAGATTAATAATCTTTTAAGTTTCATACCAATAATACCCTTTTTTGAGAAATAAATTTTCTATATCTAGGAAATTTAGCTTAAATAATGGCTATTAAAGGCATTCTCTCCTTTTTTCTTTTTATTATAGATATTGAGTATTTAGCTACAAATATTTCATTTAGATTGGAATTAATCTAAAATAATTTCTATTATAAGGATATTTTTCTAACACTTTAGAAATTAAAATCTTGGTAAATATAAAGTTAGTCAAATGTCAGATTTCTCTTTTATTTATCTAAATTGATTAAGAAAGGTCATTAATAAATCTATTTTGCTTCTAAGTTATTTTAAGACAGTTCCTTTAAAAAAATCTTAATATATTTTTAATAATTGAAGTATATATAGATTATTTTGATTTTAAATAACAAATAAAGCAGAATATATTTATTTTAGTAGCTTCTTTTTCAATTTTATCATTTTCTTTTTATCTTTTATATAACTTTTAAACTTTTGATAATTTAGCTTTTCTTACATTGTAGTTTATTTTTATTGAAATGAAAAAATAATGAAAAGGTAAAGAGAATAATCATAAGATACATAAGACAATACTAAATAAGAAGATTGAATAGAAAGATTTAGAATTAAAGCTAAAGCATAAGAGTTTATAACTATTTGACTAATCTTTTATTTACTCTTTTAATGTAGATATTTATTTTGTCTAATTATATTAACTAAGTTCTGCTGTATTATTAAGACTCTATGATGGATATTTATACCTCATTATTAAAATTTTAAATTAGAATGACTTAACTTGATATAGTTCTTAATAGAAATAGCTATATATCTACAAAGTATATAGTGGGTAGATATATATAAATATACATTTAGATTCTTTTAAAAATAACTTTGCTTTAGTATTTATGTCTTATATCTAAAATGTAGTATACATTGAGATATTTAAGATTATTTATTTTATCTATTTCCATTAAAGCTTTTTTTAATTTTCTCTTTGAGAGATTCCTTTTGATCGCTAGAATTATTAGTTTTAATCTTATGGTTGTTTTTTATGCTATACTTAAAACGTATATTAAATGATGTGGAAATACAATAAATAATAAAGAATTGAAATAGGTAGTTGTACTATTTGACTTGCTAACAATATTAGTATAAATTAGAATATTAAGATGAAGTATTTTCAAATGAAGGATAAACACTAGCATGAAGATAAACTATTGAGACTAAATAGATTTTAAAAAAGTCTCCTTTATTAGTTACTCTAATGGTAATAAACTTAGTATTTTTAATCTAATTGAACTCTAGGCTATTCTTAACTCTTCTATCCCCTCTAATTACATTTCATCCTCTAAAGAAACTAAAAAGGCTATGTTGAAATACCTTTAATACTCTATTACTTTAAAAGCATCATTACGAATACAAAAATGACTAAATCTTCTTAGTTATTTAAATATAAATTGCTTTGCTAGTTTCCTTTCATAAGATGCTTTCTATTCTTAAGTCCTATTTATCGTATCTAATATTAAACTTTTACTCTTTTATATAATTTTAATTTTAGATAAGGAAATTGTTAATTCTGCTTTTAGTAGGAAAATTAGAAATAAGAGTTATTAATGAAATAATACAGTTTAGTAAAGATAAAATAATCGAGTTTCCTTTTTAAATTAATCCTTACTTTAAGAACTTTAATTAGTAAAAATCACGTTACAATAGAAAGTCAGTTTTCGTTATACTTTAAAATAAAATCTATTACTAAAAAACATCTTCCTTAGCCTAAAATAATACATCTGTTTGGCCTATTTAGTTAGAAACTTTACATATAGTTATAAAAAGAAGGCTATCATTTTTTAAATTAAAGATTATTAATATAATTAAAGAGCTTTTACCTCTTAATGTAAATAATAAAGCTATCAAGTTTAGAATTACCTTTGATGCTATTTTTTCATACAAAATGCGTGAAATTTCTTTGAAGTAAAATTTTAAATTAAAAAAAAAGTCTTTGTTATTATTTTAAATAACAAAGACTTTTGCAATAAATCGTAACTTGTAAAAATTTAAATTTTCTTACAAGAAAGAGAGAATTATTTAGTCATAAACGTCCTTCTCTATACATTTTTTCATCATATGCATCATAATATTTCTGTAAAATTATCTAAATTTAAAAAATTTTAGAATTTAGCTTAATTAAATAGTTTTTCTAAACTACGAAAGGCATGTATTAAAAGTCTAGATATATGACCATACACAAAGTTAAGAAAATTTAACTTAAAATAAATTTTTTAGTATAACTCTTAAATTAAAAAGCTTAACTTAAATAATTCTACAGTAATACTCCTTTAAACCTCGTTAAACTCTATTTATTAAACACATTAAAACACTATTTAAAGCACATCTTCACTCTTAATAAATATGAACTACTTTTTCACTGATCCAGAATTCTCTTCTCTACACTCTGCTTTCTTTAAACCGATTTAAACATCAGATACACATCTAACTCATAGTATCTCTCTGACTCATTATTTCTCCTTACCTTAAGTAAGCTTTTTACTTTTAGTTACCTCCTTTTACAAATGTTCTCTAAACTCTTAGAAAACTTAAAAAGAATCAAAATGAAATAACGCAAACCAACTAAGATGAAGCCGTTATCTAGATAAACTAAGAAAAAAAAGTTAATAAAAATAATAAAGAAGAATTTCATTCTAATCCATGTAAAAAACGTAAAGTAGAGTGTGATAATTAAGTATCTTAAGAGTAAAATTTATCAATCTTATGTTTGTACTTAGATGCTTAGAGAGAAAAGGAGTAATAGGTAGAGAAAGAAAGAGATAGTAAAGAGTTTTATTGTTAAGAATGCTAAAAGTAATACAAAAATAAAAAAACATTTAACTCTCACATCTAAACTTAACATAACCTTACTAGACCTTTCAAGTGTAATACTTGTTCTCACTCTTTTAAAAGACCTGATTATTTATAGAAACATCTAGATTCTCATAAACAAGAACGAAACTTTCCTTGTCAATCGTGTGAAAAAAAGTTCAAATCTAAACAAACTTTAGAAAAGCATGTGAAAACAGTTCATAAGAGAGTAATATGTGAATATTGTAGATGTTGTAATAAAGGGTTTACAAGAAAAGATTATTTGAAGAAGCACTTATAAAGAGGAGAACAAAGGTATGTATGTAGAGCATGTGAGAAGAGATTCGCAAGTAAACAATCGATGGAGAGACATTTCATAACGAAGCATGTTTAGTGAAGACAAGTTTTTTATATATAATTAAAGTTATAAAAGTATATCGATATAAGGAAAAATTTTAATAGTATAACTAAAAACGACGTTGTTATAAGGAGTTGATTTGTTTATATTGTTTATAGAAAAGTTAAAAGATTGAGTATATATAATAAGCTTAGAAGTATAAATTCTTTAAGTATTTTAATTAATGCAAAGAAGTTAAAATACAAAATATTTGGATTTATAAATTTAATGTTAATTTAGATTTTAAGGGTGAATAAGTTCTTTGATTAAATATAAAAATAAAATGAAATATTTTTATTTTTTTAAAAGAACTTTTATAACTAATCTTCTTAATTCTTTTGTATTTATGGATTTCATATTATTTCTTCAATATATATCGTGATTCATAGTTATTAGTAAAAAATAATTATAAGGATTGTATTAAAGATTTAAATAAATCCAAATAATTTTTAAATTTTAAAATAACTTCATAAAATTAGATGTTAATTTTTTCACCTATAAATACTTTAATTTTTAGTTTCTGAATATAAAAGTTTCTATTATTTTTTCCTTTTTCTTTATTTCTTAAACAAATTTAAAATTACTTTAGATGGCTAGTATTTTATTTAAAAAAAGCATGAAAATAATTTTAGATATAACTTCATTAAAAGCCTTTTGATATAAATTAAAAAAGCAGCAGAGGTATAAATACAAGATTTGAGTTAATGAATTTGAATGGTAAATATTTTATTTGTTCATGTTCTTAAATAAATAAAAAGTACCAAATTAGAATAAATTTTAAATGTTTTCTATACATTTCTTTTTGTTTCTTTATTAATCCTTAAATATTATCCGATTATTCCTTTTATAAGTAGTGAAAATTATTTTCTTTTATGGTTGTACGAAGTTGAAAACTGATTTTCTTTAACTAATAAAATTTGTTTTTATACCAAAGACCATTATTTTAAAGTATTTTTATTGCATCTTACTTATCAAAATCAATTAATAAAATCTAATTCTGTACTTTAAAGACAAATATTCTTGGTTTTGTTTAAAGATTAAGAGATTCTTCTATAAAATAAGATAATTAAGTACTCTCAAATATTACTAAATACACTTAACTGAGTTTACTAAAATTGATAAATTATTATTTTTATTAAAGAGTGTTTTTATAAAAAGTTTATCAAAGTAAAAAGGAAATTCTAAGAGATTTAAATTTTTAGTTAAATTAGTATAGATTTAACTAAAGATATATAAACATTTTTAATCTTGATAACTTTAATCTTAAAATAATTGTTTATAAATAACTATAATTAAAATGAAAAACTTTTTTAAGCAATATCTATAAAAATGCGATTGTTTATATTTTATGAAGTCGATTTATTATAAATTTATATTAAACCCTTTTTAAAATGAAAATTGTACTAGTAAATACCAAAAATGATTTAAAAGAGTAGAGTTTTCTGTTATCTCTACTAAGATAATGATATAAATAATAGTGTAATAACTAACTTACTATATTATGCTTTATATCTATTTAGTTATATAAAATTAACTAATTTATATGAAAATATACAATATATTTGCTTCATAAGAATTGCCTTAAATATAATTTATAAAAGCTTCAAAAGCATTTCTTATGATTAATGAAAAGTGTTTAATAGCTACAATTATAGCTATCAATATCGTAGAATAATTCTCATCTGGATATTTATAATTCTTAAGTTAAATTGTAACAAAGTGATATGAGAGTGACCAAAAGCAAATAAATTTACGAGTAAGTTTATACAATAAATATGTACATATAATGTGTAGAGGATAAATGTTTAGTAAATCGCTTAAGAATTTCTACTATTAAGATAGATATATGAATAATAAACAAATAAAACAAAAAAAATGGCAGAAGGTCTCAGGAAGGGTTTTTTTCCAGCTCCATAGAAAAAGGAAAAAAAATCAGAGACTTCTAATTCTTCTCCTACCACGTCTTCTTTAATATATAATAATTTTCTTAAGCTCTTTAACCCCCAAATTTAGAAAAATAAAGATAATCTTAAATTGAATAAGAAATTAAATCAACAGAAACTGACTAAAGCAAGCGAGAATTTTTACTCCCATAGCCACGATCAAGCAACTACATGAAAAGTGGTAACTAAAAAATAATGTAGAAATAGAAAAATGATGAATAGCTAATAATAGAATAACTTATGAAATCTATCCGTAACCTATAAGAAGAAGTTTAAATATTAAAGAAAGAAAACCAAAAATTACTATAGAAAAGTTAAAACAATGAAGAAAGATTAATGAAACAGGAAATCGAAGTGAAACTTTTGGGAGAAAAAAGAATTTAACCTTAAACTTTAGCTGAAAATAAAATGGAACTAGAATACACAAAACCCTTAGAGATAACTCCTCCCAGAAGGATCGTCAAGCTGTGCTACCTGTGCAAATCAAAATTCCACACATACAAGAGATGCAAGATATATTTGGATAAACAGAGAAGAAACAGTGAAGAGATTTGGAGAGAACTTTCAAGAATTTATGTAGACAAGGATGGAAGAATATTTAGAAGGAGGCTTTTTCAAGGGAGTGCCAGAACTCCAAAAAAACTGGGAGTCCCGAACTTTTATTTTAAACCTCAAGGAACGAACTCTGGAGGTATGTATTGAAGGGGTTTAAAATCCCTGGAGATACGAACACTTTAATTTAGTATATTAAATAAACAAATAAATAATCTTTAGATGTATAAACAAAGAAAATATTAATAATATATTTTATGAAAATTATAGAAAAGACTCAAATAAATCTATCTACTAGAAATAATAATCAATAGAATACAGTTAAACTAAGAAGTTTTAAAATAGCTTAAATATTTTCTTTTTAGAAATTTGGAATAAATAAATCTAGAAATATTCATCTAAAAATAAAGGTAAAAGAATGTTCTTTTTATTAAATTAGGATAAAAAATTAAGTTCTCGCTATAAAGTAGTTGCTTATTATTTTAATTAGAGCAAAGTTAAAAAGGAAAAAAGCAATCAAAAATTTAGATTATATCAACTTGTTAAATAGGTATACTTTCAAACCTAAAATATTATACTTTTTACCTAACTAATAGCAAACACAGTGTTGCTTAGTTAATGCTAATAATAGTTATAATTTAGTAATTTTAAAATTGGTAAAAATAAAATGAAATTTTCGGTATCTAAAGTAGAACTACCAGCTTAAACTTTTAAAATTTATATTTTATTAATTTTGTATTCAAATATTTGCTTAAACATTTCTATTAACTTTAGAAGCTATAATCATTTATAAAAGTATTCCTTGTTATATTTACTATCTTTAATATAAAAGAAGCTTCTTATATTTTAAACAGACTATTTAATCATACCAAGAGTTAAGTTTAAGTTTCATAAGTAGAAACTAAAAATCCCTTCTTTTTACCTTTGCAACCTTTATTATCTATTATACTAATTTTAATTATAAAACTATCTTACTAAAATAATTTATTTTATACACCTTTTATTAATTAATTAAAAAGAAAAAGCTAATCTAAGGATATAAAATTAATATTAATCTAAAAGCATCCTAGCAAAGCAATAAATAATAATAATCCTTATAATTTAAGTCTTTTTATTAATATTTATAGTCATCTAAAATTAATATTACTAGCACTTAAATTTAAACCAGATATACTTCTGTAGTAGAAGATCTGCTATATAATTAATATAAGCTTAATAATCTTCTAAGCTTATGCTTATATTTTACACCTTAAATGCGTATTTAACAGGAATTAAACTCTTATTAAACTCTATAATTTAAACACATAGAAAATGACTGTATTTAACCGAAATTTTTTTACAGCATTATAAATATGAAAACTTTATGTCCTTCATACGAAGAAGACTTCTCTTTCCTAAACTCTGTTTTCTTTAAGAGAACTGAACTTGATAAGTAACTCGCTATTTCAAGTTCCGACAAGATTCACCATCAAGATTTTATCTCAATTCCTTAAGTAAGCTTTATTACTCAGTTACCTCTTTTCCAAGCTGTCTTTCCTCAAGAACACGAATCAGAACAAGAAACTAAGGAAGATCAAGTAGATAAAGAAGATAAAGAACAGTTAGTAGATGCTAGTAAAGAGTTTTATTGTTAAGAATGCTAAAAGTAATACAAAAATAAAAAAACATTTAACTCTCACATCTAAACTTAACATAACCTTACTAGACCTTTCAAGTGTAATACTTGTTCTCACTCTTTTAAAAGACCTGATTATTTATAGAAACATCTAGATTCTCATAAACAAGAACGAAACTTTCCTTGTCAATCGTGTGAAAAAAAGTTCAAATCTAAACAAACTTTAGAAAAACATGTGAAAACAGTTCATAAGAGAGTAATATGTGGATATTGTAGATGTTGTAATAAAGGGTTTACAAGAAAAGATTATTTGAAGAAGCACTTATAAAGAGGAGAACAAAGGTATGTATGTAGAGAGTGTGAGAAGAGATTCGCAAGTAAACAATCGATGGAGAGACATTTCATAACGAAGCATGCTTAATGAAGCTGAACTTTTATTATTTTTACTAGTTAATTATGATTATAATAGAGTTATTGTAAATTTAATTTTAAATATAAGTGATAAAGAAATGTATAAAAGATTAAATAACTAAACATTGATCTATTCATTTTTTTATTTTACAACATAAGAAAGCGAACTTATAATTATTTTACGTGCTTATGAACTTGGTTTAGCATAAAGTTTAACCAAATTTGATTTTTTTTCTAAGTAATGACTTAAAATAAAAAATAAATAAGGTTTAAAGTTAGTTAATTGTGATAATTTATTGTCTAGTTTCTGTGATATAAAGTTTAAAAATCACTAATCAATATCTCCAAGATATAAAATGTACTATTTTAAGTAATTTTACACGTATTTTAGAATGTAAAACTTAAATTATTATTTAGAATCTTATAGGTTTTCCCAAAAATGAATATTAACATGAATGTATTTGTATGATTATACTTAATTAAATGAGGCAATTTTATTAAGAATATTTGTTATAGCCATTAAAGCAATTTCTTACTTAAATAATTAGTTTATTCAGTAGGTTACTATGGTTAGTATTAAAGATCTTGGCTTCTCTATATTTTCCTTCTAATATTTCTTAAAACTAATGGCTTTGTTTTTATATTTATTAAATAAATAGATATAAATTTATTTATCATACACCTTAATTTAGACTCTTAGTAGCAAATAAAATTGGTATAATGAGAAATGTCGCTATTAAGAAATAAAATTGTTAGATAATATAATTAAAGCACTTACAAGTAAAAGTAGATATGTAAGAAATAGAGTTTATTTTAAGAAAAATATGGAAAATATTCTAAGATAAATATAGTAAAAAGTATTAAAATAATAAATAGCTAAATGATAACCTTAATAGAGATAAGTACTATTAGTACAAAATTATAATAATTTTAAATTTATTCTCATTTAATATATTGCTTTATCTTTTAAAATTTAGTTAGGGAAATACTAGAAAAATAGCTAAGATTAAAGTAAAAAGGAAAGGTTAAATAAAAAAGTTAAGAGTAGTATAATAATATCCTATTATTTAAGATAAATGCTTAACCCTTTTATTTATATCTGGGTATTTTAGATAAGAGTAATCAATTTCATATAATTATAAATAAAGTATATTAAATAAGGAAAATGATTAAAAAGTATATATATGGATTAAAGCAAACATGCATACATAAAAACTTACAATAAAAAGTATAAATAAAGAGTCTTTTCGTTTTTACAATTTATTATATAATAAACTTAGTAATCTCATCTTAAAGGATTTAAAAATTCATCAGATAGTTATTAAAATAAATTTATAACCTAAAAATCTCTTCCTTGTTTATTTAAATTATTAATCTTCTTTTAGATTGTAGGATACTCCTTTTCATGCTTAAAGAAATTCGTTGTGCTTACATTTTATTTAGATTTTTTAATTTATTTATCGAAATTAAATCTAACTTTCATATAATCTATCTAAATTGCTTCTTATTAATAAAGCTTCTTTATTTAAACTTTTGTCTTATTTTTATTTTGATTATCTGAAGGTTTATCAATATCTTAAGCTTAAAAATACTACCTCTGCCTTCATGTTAGTTCTGTATTTCTTTTTTCTTTATTATTTCAAAAATCTTAAATTCTCTATTTTATATTTCTTTTTTATCTCCTTATGCTAGACAAGGTACTTGAGTCATCAGATTAAATAATAATTTTTATGGTCTTTAGAAATGACTTTCATCATTTAGTTTATTTCTCATTTAGATATTAAAAGTTTCCAAGTTTTTAATGCACTATTAAATGAAAATAATTCTATAATTTGATTTATTTAAACATATTAAAAGAAATATTCCTAATTATAAATAAACTTAAGTTTTCGTACTCAAATTATCAAATTAGAAGAAATCAAAATTATTTAGACGGAATTCTAGTTAGGTTCTCAAATTGCTATTTCAGTCAGTTTATTGATAATTTTCAAGTTAAAGTTTTCTAATTTAAGAGATTTATAATATCAAGAGCAAGCATTAGTTGCTTCATAGATAGATAAATTTTATTTTGCTATTTACAAGATAAAATTGGAAAATTATTGCTTTTTAGTGTTAAACCTATATTCCGATAATCTTTACAGCTATTTGGATTTAGATTACTCTTTTTACATTTTCTCCAAATAATGTAGGATATTTACTCTTTGAACCTGCATTTATTTTCTATGCTTGAAATGTATAACAATTGACGATTTAGATACTAATACCAAAACTATAAAAAAGATCTATCTCAAAGAGAGATAATTGATTCTTAATAATGAGATATTTAAATAGTAAAAGCAATGAATTTAGCTGACTTAGTAGCATTTATTATTAACCTAGTTAAATATTTTGAAATAGTAACTTAAATTAAATATTTGTTTAATATTCTTTAGCCTATTTAATCTTAGATTTATCATATATGGCAATATTAAATTAGTTCCTCTTAACTAGCATTATAATTTAAGCAAGTTTATACATTTAATCCTTTTAGATTTTATCCTATAATTTAATTATTTACCAATCACTAAAATATTAAGGTATTTCTTTAGCTTTAATTATTTTCTAAAGTGAAATTTTTATGCCTTAAATACATCTCTCTGTTTATTTTATTCCTAGAAATACTTATAAATTTATATATTCATAATTCCTTTTGTTTATTAGATTAATCTAATTGATAGATCTCTTAAATTACTTGACTATAAGATTTCTTTATTTAATCTACTGTTTCACTTAAATCCTTTTTTTCAGTTTAGTCAGCTATTTATTAATCTGAGTAATTTCCCTTCTGTAATGAAAACTCCTTAATCCTTTTAATTTTAGACAATTAAATTTATAATGCTTTGGTAGATAAAGAGTCTATAATTAAAAATTAAATATTTGATATATAGAGACTAAGTCTTTTAGTGATATATTAGTAGTTGGAATAAAAGCTAAAAGTTAAAATCATAAAAGAGAGAAAAGGTAGGAATATAACAGGCTATATTGATAATAAAGACATTTTTGCATCAGAAAGGTATTAAACTATATAATGAAGTGAATAATAAGATATTAAGCTATAAAAATAAGAATCATAATCAAATTTAAGAAGGTAGAAAGAGTATTTAATAAAGGTAATCATTAAACATAAATTTATCATTTCTCATTTAGTTTATGCTTTAGTTTTAAAATGCTTATATCCTTATTAGTAGCATATACTTAAATCTTTAATTTATAAATAAGGATTATTTTAGACTTTAGAGAAATAGCTAGAAATAAGTACTTAAAGTCAATATTTTAAATAGGTGGTACAAGGAACTTAATTATAGAGGAAATATAGAAAATATCCTTAAACTTTAATAAGCTCCTTCAGTTTTAGCAATACAAAACTTAATTTTATTAGAGATTATTTCTATCTATGAGTATTACCTTCTAAACCTGGCTATCTCAAGAGAAGTAAATTAAGTCTAACACTAAGTAGATCAGAATAAAAAACAAAAAACCAAAAATTTAGTTCTTTAACATAATTAGAAGCATTAAGCAAAATAATAATTTTCATTAAGAAGATAAGAAAAACTAATTTTAGCAAGTGCCTATAAATATCTTCTTAAAATCAGGAAACATTAAGTAAAAGCTTTAAATAAGCAAAACTAATAAAATAATAAACATTAAAGCTATTTATTAACTAAGAAAAGCTTATAATATTAAATAATAACTATTAATTTGCAAATCAATCTGACAAGAAAAATCAGAGTAAAACCTTGTGATAACCTCTTATAAACTGATATTTATTTAATTTTATTAACTTTTTCTTAATTTTGTAATTAAGTTATCAAACTTTTAATTTACTCAATCATCAGGTAGATAATAAAAAATTGATGTAACTATCTTTCATATATTTTAAGAATAGAAGACTCTATTATATAAATAGAGTTAATCTAAGTTATAGATATATCTAAGAAGAGTACTTCTAATAATATATGAGTGATATAAACTAAAATAAACAAATCTTCAGCAACAAAAAATTAGAATAGTCGTTATGCTAATTAAATAAGCTAGCATTAGTTTTTAATCTTAACCTTATTTAATTTCCTTTCTTGTTAGTTTCTTCTAGGTAATTTTGGTAAAAGTTAAATACATTAATGTTAGTAAAGCGAAAAATGTTTTAAGCTAAAACTTTTAGAATATAATCAGAAGCTAAAACTAAATAATTAGGAATCAAACTCATAAGCTAAATAGCTAATAGATATCAAATCGTAGAGGGTTCATTCTAGATAAGAAAATACATGATAATAGGGATAGAAACACAAAATAAATAAATAAAAGGAATATTTCAAAGGAAAAAGAAAAACTTAAAGTAATAATAACAAAAAAATTAACCCTTAATCTTTTTCATATAATCACTTAGTAAATAACTAGAGATAAAAAGGGGAAAAAGGATATAATTTTTAAGTTTTATGATAATTAAAAAATAACTAAATCTAGATCTTAAAAGAGAAATATAATCCCTTTTTGGTTAGATTTAATAAATAAAAAAGCATTATATATCTTAAGCTCTTGCTAAAAGTGATAGATAAAGATTAAAGATTATTATTACGAAAGTTTCATCGTTAATAGATAAAAACGATAATTAAAGTTTTTTTAAATAATTAAGTACCAAGAACTAGTTTAAGAAAAGTCTTCCAATTAAATCTTAGACATTAATATATTTAATATTATAATAGATTATAACTAAGGAAATAAAATAAAGTTGAAAATTAGGATTTTAGTAAATATTTAGAACTTCGGTTTTTATAGATTAATTGTATAAAGTAAAAGACAGAAGAGCTTTATTTAATTAAGTTTAAGCATTTTTCTGAATTCTCTAGAGGTCTTGATGTTTCGAATAATTTTATTTTGAATAAAGAAAAAAGTAAAACTTAACTTAATTTAAATTAAAACCAATAATTTAGCAAATTATATGATATTTCAGAAAATTTATAATTATAGATGTGCTATATAAACATAATAATTCTATAAGATAAAATTAACTAGCTAGTTAAAATTAATTTACACTCATATATTAATTTAATGATATGAATCTAAAAATAATTAGATGATGAAACTTAAATTATGAAAATTGCAATAAAAATTGGAGTCAAAATATAAAAAAATGTTAGCAGAACCTAAAAAGATTGTTTATTTCCAGGAAAAAGCTTATTGAAGAAAAATAATTTGAAGTATTAATATATTTTATGACTTGAAATCTAAAAAACCTTGATTTAAGATTTAATTCATACTAAATTATAAAATTCAAAAAATCATATCAAGTGAATAAATATTTTGTTATGAAAAGCGTTTAAATCTAATATAATAAAGATTCTAATAGATTACTCAGCTTATATACTACAAATATATTAAATTTATTCTTTATTTTATTGTTTACAGTCAAAACAGTGAAACCTTTATCTTTTATATTAGCTATTTTTACTCGTTAAATTACATTAATTTAGTGTTTTATTAAATTAGACATTAAAACCTCTTTTAAGTAAATAAAGTTTATTCAATATGTTATTTTCACTCATCCTTCTCTTTATTTAGAACTTCACCTCCCATCTTATATGCTTGACTTATTAGTATCTTCAATACCTGATTTAAAACTTAAGCTTATGTTACTTTTTCTATATGAAATTTTTGATTTCTTTGAATTTGTCTCTTTATTCGCTATTTTCTTGATTTTAATTGGGTGAAAAGTTCACTTCATTTTCATTACTTTATTATTAAGCCTTTTTCATTTTTTAAAAGTTTTTCTAAGTTAACTAAGAATTTTTCTTATTCTTATTCTCATGCTAATTATCATTATATTTATCGCAGATAATTTAATTGTTAACCTCATACAACTTGAGCTTTAAATGGATATCTTCTTACATTTTAGTTTCTGACACTTGCAGCTGTAGTTTCCAAATCTTATTAATTTATATTATAAGAATCCATGTCCGGCTTTGATTTATTCTTATTATTTGAACCGGATTTGAATGCTAAATAACAAATAAGTTCATCTTTTTCCCAATCTTCAGTATTTTCTTCTTAACAATTTATATTTTAGCGTTTGATGGTGTGACTTTAGAATTAAGTTTTTAGTTTAATTCTGCCTCTTTCTTAATCTTAATCTTTACCAGTTCATCTTAAGCTTTTTTAAATGATATATTTTCCTTTACTTTATGTCCAAAATTTTCCTATTAATATAAATCTTCAGGAGAGTTCTAATTTTAATTACTTTATGTGGTTTTATTATTTGATTACTATTTTTTATTTTTATTCATTTTATTCAAATTAAATTTCGTTAAATTCAAAATTCTATTTTAAATCTTAAATTCGAATCTTAAATAAATTAAATTAAAAACCATATATAGACGTTTTTCATTTTAATTGATTTTTAGAGTCTCTATTTTTAAGTAATATATCTATTCATCTATCATTTTATCTAGCATATATTTTATATTCTATGCTTTCCACTTTTCAGTATCTTTTACTTTTTCTAATTGTTCACTACAACATTTTTTATAAGCTTGATGTTTTTAAACTTTATGTAGCTTTTAGGAAAATCAAAGCAGTGAATGGTTATATTAATAATAGCTATAATTATTGATATAAAACTAATTACCATACTAAATATTTTAAACTCGTTGTCTAATTCTTAATTTTCATAATTGTTTTCGAATTTAATATATAGTTATGGCCCACTTTCTAAGAGAAATTCAAAATAGTTCAATTTGTAAAAACAGTGATTCTTCCCAAAGTAGTAGACATTTGTATACTGATTAAAGAAATAGAAATTAAAGACTTCTATAATGTTAAGTATTCCAAATGGTAAAATAATCAACTCTATCATTATTTATACTATATGCTTACAATTAACACTATCCTTTTCCACTCTCCGCCTTTTAATAAAACTTAAAATTATAAGGGGAACAAATTCTAAAGGAAACGGAACTAAAAAGTGAAAGCTGCCACCTTCAATTTTTAATTACAAAATTATGCTTATATATAATATCTCACATCTGAATAAAAATCTAAAAGTCTTAGAAATGCACCAAAACAAGTAAAAAGGAAAGGAAAGAATTGATTTTTATACGAAAGTTTTAAGATGCTTTAAAAATGGAGGCAACTTACCATTTTAACTTATTTTTTAAATTTCTTAATTTATGAAAAATAAAATTCCAATGAAAAAGAATTCTAAGGCTAGAAATTATTTAAAGATGAGAATATTAAATAAAGCATTTTAACTAATATTCTATTTAAATAAATATAATAACTAAAATAAAAAATATCTGAAAATAAAGATTTTTATTAAGAAAAACTATTACTTAAAAAAACAAAAAAAATAGAAATTAATTTAAAAAAAATTTTCAATAAGAACTTAAGTTAAGCTCTATAAAATATTGCTGAATTACAGCTATAGACAATAATTTAATAGATGGTGCTATAAAAATGACGTTAAATAACTGGGTATAAATTTAAATAATTTTATAATAGTTAGAATTAAAAATTTAGGCAATTTTCGTATTATCAATTTAAAATGTAAAAGTTTATTCAGAAATAAAATTAAATAAAATAGATTAAAAATAAAAATTATCATATGCAACAAAAAAAATATTCAAAATAAAATCTTAATTTTAAGGTTTAAAATTAGAAATATTAAAAATTATAATTAAAAATAAATTAATTTTAAATAATTAATAATTGATAGAAACTAAATTTACGTTATTTACAAATAAAATAATTAAATTAAATTAAAACTAAATTATTTAGAACAATTTTTTAATTTTTATTAAATTTTAAATACTTAAAATTATTAAAAATTATTAAATTGAAATAAAAACATAAAATGCTTATTTATAAATAGATAAAAAGAAAAAGTTTCTACTTAGCAATAAAATTAATTATTTTAGATTTTTTTCATTGGAATTTTTGGGGATTGAAACTTAAAAATTGGCTTAATCAATTTATTTAAGGAAAAATAAATAATTTTATTTTTTATCTAGGGATTTAAATTTTGCTAGATAAAAACTATTTTTAAAATAATTAGCTTTAGCTATGATCATTTTTCAACTTGTTTAATTTTGAAAAGGGATATATATTAAATTAGTTCTTATTTAATGTAATTTTATCAATTAGAATTTACACATTAAAAAACATATTAAAATTTAGAGAGAATTATAATCATCATCCTTTGTAAAAAAAGAATATCTATTGTGTCTCTTAAAATATTTGGTTAGCACACCACTAATAATACAAATCAAATGAAAACTGACTATATAAGATTATTTTAGGAGTGATCAGATCTTTGAAACCTCTATATAAGATAAAAATACTTATTTTATATAAATAAATAAAAATGATTATAGAGCGCGTAGCACCCCATTGGCGCGCAGCTCTTTCATTATTAATATTAAGAAAATGTTCTCATGTTTCTTATTAAAATTTTAGAGGTCCGATGAGTCATGTCAGTTTCTCCAAATGGGGAATCTTCTTATTAAAAATTATTCTAAAATCTTGAGTCAAATGCTTCAGTCTTCTTGAATAAGGTCCAAATAAGAGATAGTTATTAAGTCGGTAATTAGAAGGTCCGTCAGTCAAACTTTCATACTGCTAGAGAGAACCCTCGGGGCAAGTTAGGTATGTCTCAACGGAGCTTATCCACCCTTTCCCCATGGTAGCATCTAGTGCGAGATTACTCACAATGCAGTATACACTGCACCAGATTACCTACTAGTTTAGCTGACGCGGCCGACATCCATTTTATAATATATAATAATTCTGAAAACTGAGAGAAGAAACTAAAGTCTTATTAAATTCTAAATAACTATTAGGTGAAAAATTTATTTTGGAAAGCTATTTTATATTCTAAGTAAATTGCTAGCATATAACATTAGTATTTCATTTATAATATTAAGACTCAAATTTCTTAAATGATTGACTTCTAAAAATATTTTAGTTTCCAATTAAGAATTAAAGATTTTGCAATGATAAAAGTTTTTTATTATATTTGGTTTATTAATAAAAATCTATATAATAATTATGCAAATAAAATTACCTTTTAATTAATTTACTTCCACTTTTTATTTTTACTTGCAACTTAAATAAATATAGTTTAAAATTATTTCTTCATTTAAAATTTTTAAATCTCTCTCAAAAATTTATCTATAAAGAGTATAAAATTTTAAAAAGGTAAGATTTTAAATTAAATTATGGAATGAAATTTAATCTTTTTAAATCTACTAATACCAACAAATTTTTCTCACTTTATATTTAGAAAATTTCTAATTTGATAATTTTCTTCTTTAGAGATCAAAAATCCATTTATATAAATTTTTTTAAAGCTAAAAAGTTTAACTTTATTTTAAAATTAAAATATAATAAAATTAATTTTTTATATAAATGGATAAGTAAATAAATCTTATAATCCATATTCATTTTTTCTTATCTCTTAATAATTAAAAAATTTACTAAAAATATATATTAAAATTAAATTTATTGTTTTTATATAAAAATATAACTAATTTTTAAATTTTAAAATATGCAAATAAATTTTGTTTATTTAATAAAAGGAAAATACCTTTAACATAAATTAAAAATTTTATTTATATAATATAAGTTATCTATTTATTTAATATATTTGTATTATTCTTTTCATTTTTAACTAAGTTAAATCTTACTAAAATTTAGGATTTTTTAGTTTAATTTAAGATAAAAAGTAATATTAAATTTTGAAAATTTCAATGATTTATTTTATCTCCATTGTCTAGTTTCTCATTTAATTAAGATAATTATATTTTAAGTTATAATTCATTTTTCTTTAATTAGAACTTAGATTTCTTAATAGTTCTAAGAGATTGAGATATTTAATAAATTCATATTTAGTGTAAAATACCATATATTTAACTCCTTTAACTAAATAAAATTATTTTAATACGACTTTATTTTTATTGTCATCCTTTAGATATTCTTTTCACTAGTTTTAAGCCTTCATTTCCAAAAATCATTAACCAAGCTTAAAAAAGAACTTAAATATTTATAAGATATACCTTTAATATAATTTTTCATTTAATATTTATTTTTTCTAACATTTGACCTAATTAATATTCATAATAATTGTAATATTTTTAAATTAAATAAAAGAAAATAATTCACTTTATTTTATTTATTTTCAATTATAATGTTTTAAAATTTATTTTTCATTATACTTAGAAAATATTTCCATTCATATTATTTAGCCTATTTTTTATTTCAAAATTTATAGCTTGAAGAAGTAAAGATTCTATTAATATTTTAAATTTATTAGTGATATAATAAATTAAAATTTTTATTTCAGATTTAAATAATTTTAATTTAATAATTTTACTCTTATTTAATAAATAATTTACTATATTTTCTTATTTTATTTTCTGGATATTTCTCAACTAGCTTTTTTAATTTTGTGACCTAAATAACAGAAATTAAAGATAACTATGTGAACTAATTTTAAAATTACTATCTTAGTATGCCATAATTTTAAAATTTTTCACTAAAGATAATTATTTTAGCTTGGTCTTTTGATATAAAAATATGAAATAATTATTAATATTTTTCATTTTTTAGTTCTGTTAATCTTCATAGCTTCTTATTTAATTTTTGAATACATTTATTTTTGTCTATTTTAATTTCACTAGAATTTGTTATTTAAATAAGAAATTTCAAATGTTAGTACAAAATTGAAAAATGGGAAGTCTTGGTAAGTTTTTTAATTTTAGTCTTTTTACTGTAAAGATCTTATTAAAATTCATTCTTTTCTTTCTTTTTCAGTTGTGGTGGTTCAATTCTGAGATGCTTAGATTTTTATACAGACGTTAGATATTTTGTAAATACAGAATTTTATGATTGAAGTATAAAAACAGCTGCTTTATTCTTTCTTGTTATATTTCCTTTTGTAATAATTATTCTTACAATTCTAACTTGAATAAGAGAATGGCAAGATGAATCAAAAAAAGATAAGTATACTCCTTATTTTTTATTAAACCAAAGTATAAGAGTATTAATTTTACCATCTGGTATAGTTAACCTTTACGACGTGTATAAATTCTATTGCGCTAGAACCTATAAAAATATTTACGAATTATGGGAAAGAAGTCTGATTTTATAGGCATATTTCTTTTGAATTTCATTATTTGAAACATTCTTTGAAAGTTTTCCATAACTAGTAATTCAAATAATTAATAATAATCTAATGAATGGCTGAACAAAGTTTAAAATATTTAGTGTTATTCTCAGTATAATATGCACAACTATAGCTTTTACTAAATTATTATTTTACTATTTAACTTTTCCAAAAAAGTGATTAAAACGCGAAAACATTAAGATGCTAAATGAATTTTTGAAAGAAAATTTAGAATAAGTTAAAGATTAAAATAAATATGAAACATATAAAAAAATTATAAAGCTAAAGAAAGTGATAAAAGGAAACACTTTCTAATTTGAAATAGAGGAACTGAAAATAAATAAAGAGGAGAAAACATTATTTTTGATTTATAAATTAATTGATAAAAGATTTATTTTTAAATTTGAAAATTTTTGTGCTTAATTTCCTAAAATTGATGATCAACCATGCTTCTCATGGAGTAAAGTATGTAAATAATGTTTCTTATGTTTAAAAAAACCCTGTCAAAATGCTTCACTCTAGTAAGCTTCTTATGTTAAGTAGTAAAGTGACAATGATAGTAATTTAGCAAAATAATAAATAAAATTTAATTAAGCTTTAAAAGGATTAACAATACTATATAGGGAAAAATATGATGAAACTAATTAAAAAAATAAAAAAATCAGTTAAGTCAAACCAGAAGAAAAACCAGAAGAAAAACCAGAACAAAAACCAGAACAAAAATCAGAAGAAAAATCAGAAGAAAAACCAAAATAAAAACCAAAATAAAAACCAAAAAAAAAATTAGAAAGAAAAATCAGTGAATTTAAAACAAAATCAGATATCTAAGTTAACGAGGAAATGAAAATTGACATAACTGATTAAAATCAAGAAAGAATTCTTGTAAGTGACTCAGAGGAATAAAATGAAGATAAAAACTTAATTAATCCGAAAAACTAAAACATAAATGATTAGCATGAATTTTAATAAGAAGATTTTTAAAATAGAATGGGAGATGCTACAAGTGGAAGAGAATAAATTGAAGCAAAAAAACCTGTGAAAAAGAAAGGAACTTGACAAAGAAATTCTTAAAAATTACTTTTTATTTTTATTTCTTAATTATAATTTATATTACTATTTTGATAAATCACACTATAGAAAATCAATAAGGAAAGCATTAATTTATTGTCTATTGATTCAGATTTTCCTTAGAGTTAAATTTAAGTAAGTTTATATACTCCTTACAAAAATGATAAGAGTATTATATTTATTAAAGCTTAACATTTTTTAAATATAGTGAAATTTTTAAGTATTTTTAAGTGTTTTTAGATATAGAGTTACTATCAATTTTTTTAGTTGCTCCCATCAAATTAATGCTTTATAGCTTTGCCGGTTTATTTTTCTGATAATTTTGCTTTTCTTCAAATAATCTCCTCAAAAATTTCCCCTAATTAACGATATACACAAAAAAAGCTAATTATTTAAAATTTAATGCCTAATTACTAACGAAATTAAATTCATAGCATCTGATAGCTCACTTTATGTTAAAAGCTTCTACTAATAATTTTCATCGAAGAGGATCAACCTAATTTGCATAGATTAAAATTATAGTAGCTTTCTTAATGATATATGTATATTATATTCTCTTAAATAAAATATTTATCATCATAGAAAGAAGGGAGCATCCTTTTTTCACTTTTAAATTAGCAAGTTACTTTACTTGCAAATATATATGCGTATAATCTTATCTTAGTTCTAACAAATATTAAGCAAATTTGTATTGCTCTCTCAATTAATTTTATCTAAGATATTTTTATTTTACAGTTTATAAATAATTTATTTCTAGCTTGCTTGATGTGCCTATAGATTTATTAGCTATATAAAAATTAAATATTTTTCTTAATTCAAATGATTTTTTAATTTCTTAAACTCAAAAATAGAAATTAAGCTTTTAGATCCTCCTTTATTATATAAATGAGTTTTGGTTACTAAAGTTATAAACTTACTATTTATAAATTTAATTATAATAATCAAATAATTTCTCTTTTGACTCATAACAAAGAAGTATATAGATAAATAAATAGCTTTTTAATTCCTCCTATTAATATCTTAAAGTATATAAATCATAAGTAAGTAGTAGAATATAAAAAGCAAGCATGCATTATAAAAGTTTTTAATTAGATAAGTTAATTAAACTGAAATTAGATTTTACTTAATACCACAATATTTTATATAGCCTTAACTTTATATTTTTCAGATTATATTTATATGGTCAGTATTAAAGGCTTTATTTAATGTTTATCTGAAAAATATCTAAATAACTAAATAAACTAGATATAATTATCTTTTAAACTTCTTTATAATTATGATAGATTTTAAGCTTCGTTACTTATTTAAATAAGTTAGATTTTAAAGTCTATTTTTATGTTTGTTTCTTTTTCAATGGCATTGAATATCCTTATAAATTTTTGGAAATAATTCTATTATTTTTCGAAGTAATATTTTAATGCTTTATAACTTTTCTAAGTTCGAAATTAAAAAATATTAATTTATCCATTCCTTTCATCAATTTCTTAAATAATTTTAACATTTAGCATTCTCAAGGCCAGTCTACTTTTTAATTTATTAATCATTTCTCACAATATTCTTATTAAAGCTGAATAGTTTTCACTATTACTCTCTTTGTTTAGCAAAGTTACTAAATTTAATTCTTTTATCTCCGTCTTGAATTTTATTTTTATAAATTAAATTCAAAGTTATTTTTAAACTTTAGCCAAATCCTTTTAAAATTATTTAATATATTTAAGATTTAAATGATGAATGTCTTTATAAGTTCTATGATAATTTTATTTATTTTTAATTGCTTAAAAATAATCTCCTTTTAGCCTATTTAATAAATTTCCATATGATAATTGTGATCTTTCTAGTTTTCTTTAAAATTCTAGTAATTTATTATCACCATATCTACTTTCCATATAGCTCAATTGAAAGTGATTCATTTTATTTATTTATCATACCATAAAACTTTTTTGATTACCTTTTGCTTTTTGATGAGAAACAAATTATTTTCTCATTCTTGGTTTATAGAAGCTTCTTTAACTATTTTATAGAACATAAATATTCCTTATCTTTTAAGAATTTGTTTTCATTATTACCAAGTTTTTTCGCTAAAATAAAACCAAATTTTTATTTTAATGATTGAGCTATGAAAAAGCTTATAACTATATCATTAAAGTAACAAAGTAATTTAGTAATTTTTAGAAAGCACTTGGGAAAATGTATTATTAGGATAGCGAAAAACTAGACCATTATAACATTATAATAGATAAAAATAAAGCAAAGTAATGAATATACTTCTTAGTGATAGGATTTAATCCTTTATTGTCTAGATTCTATTCTCGTTACAAGATCAAAAACTATAAAAAAATATTAAAATAAGTGATGAAAATTCAAGGTGTAAGGATAAAAAATTAACTTTATTAGATTTAGTCTTAGTCTAAATATAATATTATGCTACCAAGCTTAAAAAATCAAACATTCACTAGATTATTTAGATAAAGCAAAAGTAAAAGTTTTAAAAATAAAGAGGTATATATTTAGAAAAATAAGCTTATTAAATTGATTTATCGTAGCAAAGAACCCTCTATATAAATAAGCTAAAAACACAATCTAGAAAATTTTCTATTTGATAATTAAATTCTTATCTTTAAACTGATCTTCAGATTATATAAGATAATAGTGTTGAATCAAATAAAAAGTGAGTAAGAAAAAGAGTCTTCTAAAGGTATTAGAGATATTAAAATAACTATATAATATTTATTTTCTCAAAGAAAGTTGGTTATATAAGAACATTTATTATCGACTTAAAAGGCAAATTAGTCTTAAAGATAATTTATAAAAGGAAAAAACGCTTATATCAATCATAAGTTTTATTATCTGAAATAAAAATTATAATCAAGACGTATTATTTAAAATGTCTTGAATCAAGGATATAAGACTCTTAAAAAATCTGAGTATGAACTTTTTTTCAGATATATACGAGAAGAAAGAAAGTAATAAAAGAAAGCAAGATGAATTATTTAAGATTTCGTTATAATTAAATAATTTCTCTTAAAAGAAATAGCAAAAGAATAACTTTTTGCTTTCTCTTAGAATTTAGTTATGACTATGATTCTATAAAAGTAAAGCTGATTTATCTAAAATCACTAAATTTCTTCAAAAAATCAAAGAAATTCGAAGCTTTCTATATATAAAGCTTCTCTAATTAAATCAAGTTAAATTGTATATTGATTATTGCAACTTAATTATAAAAAGTTAGAATCTCCAGTTAAGAAGATCTAAAAATCCTTTTATTTTAGTAAATAAATAACCAAATGAAGATATTTCTAAACATCTACTACACGTAATCTTAAAATAAATAAAATTAGTTTGCTTAAAAAAATTTCAATTTAATTACTCTTAAAATAGGAAAAATAAAAGGAAAATTGGATTAACTAAAATAATGACAACTTCTAAGAGCATAACTAAATTTTTTTTATTTTTCATCACCAAATTGAAATTTTAGTAGATTCATTGGCATAAATTCTAACTATCTCCCTACAAAATGCAAATATCAATCCTAATTTAAAATAGCATAATTTAATTCTCGTTCCTTCTAAGTCTTTATTATATTTCTTAAAAGCTATTTATTTATAAATCCACTATCTGTAACTATTCTCACTAATTCCTTCTTTAATTAGCTACTATAAATAAATCTTCTAAGCAATAATCCTAATACAGCATGTTAGAGGAAACATTAAATGAATTTTTCTTTTAGTGGCTAGCTAATTGAAGTGAACTTAGAACTCTTAAAGTCTTGGAATCTTTCTGACATTTTCCTAAATATAAATTCAAATAAAAAGTGATTCTCTCTATAAGGATAAATTATAAACCCAAAATTCTCTTAAAAAAGAGTATATATATCTAAGCATTTTTATTTAAAAGAAAGAAAATTTAAAAACTTAGTTGTTTCATATTTAATAATAGATTTAAAATCAGCCTAGTAAACTAGAAAGTTAAATAGATAGATTTTATTTTAAAACTATAAATAACCTCATAAATCAGAATATAACCAGATTAAAAATGACAATCTTTCTCAATTATTATAAATAATATAAAGAAATTTGCTTCAAGAAGGCTTTTTTCTATCTTCTTAGAGTTGGAGAAAAAATCAGAAGCATATTTTTTACCAAGTCTTAGCATTAGCCAATTCATCCTTCTTAAGACCTATAATTAACCAGTGTGTAGGAAAGTTATAAAATTAAGAAATATAATCAACAATAACCCAATGAAATGGATTCTCAGAATATGAATCTTGAAAAAATCTAAATATATAATAAGAAAACTAATAACTATTAGTATAGTTATATTTACTTAAAGAATAAATTTAATTCCTTATAGCTAGCGTTACAATGCTAAAAAAAGAAAATAACAAATTTAAGTCTGAAATTATCGGTCATCTTCAGTTCTTAAGGATTAAAGTGCGAATTCAGAAGATTGAGGAAAATAAAAATAGCTTGTCTAGATTGTTGGATGTCAGTTTTTGAATAATCTTCCTCATAACGATCTTATGGATTTTTAGACTAGAAGTACAGCCAGCAAAGGAAATGTAGAAAAAAAACTAAATGATTATTTTGTAAAACGTTTGGATTTTTCGTAAGATATTACTTTAATTTTGAAATTAGAAAAAGCTGAAATTAAGAACTAAAAAAATGGAATAAGCTAAGAAGCATTTATAATATTTCAGAGAGCAACATTTATAAGCTTAAGATAAGAATAGAAAAATTAGCAGAAGAAGAAAAGAGACTCAAAGGCTAAAACTAAAATAAAAATTTAGCAATAAATTGAATTTAAGTAAAATATTTATAATAAGACCAGAAGAAAATAGTAATAGTCAAACATTATCATTTTATATAAGATAGAGATAAATAGCGAAGAATTCTACAAAACACTTTATTTAAACATTTAAAAATTTGAAATGAGCAATGAACCTCATTAAAAGGTGACATAACTATAATTAATAATTATTATATATTATCTAAATTAATGGAAAACAAAGAAATTATTTAGAGGAAAAATGTAATTACATAAACGATTATATGACCTTTTACTTCAACTTAGCCTTGCTAAGACGAAGATATATTAGAGTTTTAACTAAAAGTTCTTAATTTCTTTTTTTTCATATTAGCCTATATGATATATTGAAATACTATTATAATCCTTCTTATTAAACGAAAATAAAAATTAAGAAAAAGGATAAATGAAACTTGATTTAAGATAAAACAAAAATAATAGATTAAGGAAATTATTATAAAAGAAGAGTCATTAATGAATTGATAAATAATTAGAATCATATTACTAAGTTAAAAATATATCGGTAAGCTATATTTTTAAATTAAGTTTATATTATAATTAAGGATTATAAACGATTTATTAAAATAATAGAATATGAAATTTAGGAAATGAAGAAAGAACTAATAAAAAAAGTAAGAAACTTAAAATAATTGTATTGAAACTTTAAGTAACTAAAGTTTTAAATTTATTTAAGAAAATTTCGAATATTTTGATATAAAATCACAGGAAAATATTAACTTTTTAACAGGTATTTTGATTGAATATAAACTTAGAAGCTAAAAATTTATAAGCAAATCTTAAAAATTTCTATACTTATCTTTTATTAAGATAGGAAAAATATGTTTATATTTTTTAGCAAACTATTTTTGTTTTAGCAACTTTAGATTTTTGTTTTCAATTAAACAAAATTTAATCTTTTTAAGTGATAAAATTAATATGATAAGTTTTTTTTCATTTCTCATCCTCTTCATTTGGAAATTAGTTTCCTTTCATTTACTTTTTAATTTTTGGCTGTACTTGTTCTACTGACTATGATTTTATTTAAACAACTGATTTTAATCATGGATCTTATATTGTTTAATTTTCAGCTTTTTCATAATATTCTTTAGAACTGATCCACGAGTTGCTTTTACTTTGAGGAGTATTTAACTAACTTTAAATTTCCTTCTCTTATATAATTTCTTCCCATTTTAAAGTCGATGATAATCTTGATTCTGGTTAAATCTTTTATTATTATTCCTTATCAATTTACTCAATATACTAAAGATTTTTTTAGTTAATTTTCTCATTTATATCATCAGCACATAAAGCTTGTTACCTTTAAATTTGTAATTGATTTTTTGCTAAAGTATTATTTAAGTTTTGTTGAAAAGTTTAATCATAAAAACTATTCATAAAGCTACTTTAAAAGTTATTATATTGGAAGTAGTTTTGTTTTATTATATTTCTTATTTCTTATTTCTTATTTTTAAGTGTCTCTGTAACAATCTAGTTTTTATTTTTTTTATTCTAGGAGAAGGAAATTAAATTTATTTAATCTTTCTAGAGATAAGGGCATTTTTTCTAGTAAGCTATATACATTTAGTTCAACGAATCTTAATCTGGGATTTAGCTTTGCTCAGCATCCTTTTTTTTTGATATTTTATTTCTACATACTTTAAGCAACTTTTATATTCAATCTGATATTAAGATATTGCCTAGAGTTAATGCTAGTCCATATACAAAGTAATGCTTACCACTTGATCCTGTTTTATTATAGAAGAAATATCCACCTGCTGCATAAATCACTAAATAGAATTTTATTTTTTTAAGATTGTTTTCATTAAGATGCTTTGAGATTTATTCAGGTTATACATTGCGATTTACCATGTTGTATTTATCTGCTCAAAAGACAAAGATAAAGCTTAGCATTGACCACATGAAAATAAAAGGACAGAGAGGAGCATAAGCGAAGCAAAAGATAAGTGATTTGTTTATATCGGAATATCTTGCTGCAATATCAAGTTCTCTTTACTAGAAAACTTCATTCACTTCAGCTTAAGAAATAAACTCTTTTTCATCCTTGATTTTACGTTCAATTTGCTTTCTTTTAATTTTCTATCAGTAGGATTATGGATTAATTCATTTTACCAGAGGATCTATAAATGCAAAGGTGATTTGAATATAAAACAAATCGGTTATTAAATTTCCATCTAATTATCAATTTTTAAATTCGTTATTTATTATTAGCACCAGAGCAGTTGTAGCCGTACTCTAGCAAACCGTAAGTTTATTAGTAACTGAGATAAATAACTTAGTTCTAGTCTCATGAATTTCGTAGTTAGTTAGAATCCTAACAGAAACTTTGAGAATTTTATTGATAATAATGATGAAAATAGAAGCTATTAAAGATGTGTATCGTTCAAGTCCACCATACTTATTCTAATGCTTTCAATTATTTTCAATGCTCTGTTAATATTTCTGAATTCAAAATAAACCTATAAATCCTCACGCTAGGACTACGAATGAAATAAACCAAGTAACAGCATACCTTATGAATTTTTTACTTGATTAAACTCCAAGATTTTCCCAAATTATATCATCAGGTTCAGGAGCTCTCTCTATTGTAATCTAGTACTATGACTTGAAAAGTTCTAGATTTCTCTTTTTAATGTATTTTTAGATGAATTTATCAAAATAGTCCCCTCCAAATATTTCTGCTAGATTTTTTGGATAATTTTCTTCCTAAAATATAACTAGAGCTTCCCAAATTCATTTAATATCATAATTTTACATATCATCTATTAGTAAATTTTTATATAGCTTTTCTAAATTAGAAAAACTTTTATTAAAGTTTTCTTAGCTTTTAACAGAAATATTTTACTTTTCCAGATACTCTAATTTAGCTTTCTAGATTATTTTTTAATCGTAGACTTTTGATAATTAAATTGCTTTTCTTCTATCATATAAAAACATAATGCTTTTTATAGGTTTTCAATCTCAATTTTCATCTTAATTTTGACTTTAATCTTCATCTTAATTTTGACTTTAATTTTCTTCTTAATTTTGACTTTAATTTTCTTCTTAATCTTAAATTTAGATTTTATAGATCTTAATCTGCTTTTTTAGGAATTGGCAAAGATCTAATTTAGAAATTTTTTAATTTCTTTTACCTTTTATTTTTATTCTAGCTGTATAATCTGAAGGCTCGATTTAACGTTTATCAATTTCCTTTACTTTACTATCATTTCATTATTCCATTAATGTGAGACTGATTATTATTGCTATTATATTTACTAAGTGTAAGATACCAAATCATTCTGGAATGGGTTCTTCATTTAGTCAGTAAGATGCTACTGAGCTCATTCTTGAAAACCCGATTTAAATTTCTTTATTATTCTCACCTTTTATCAAGCAGAAAATAAACATAGGAAAGGCTATTAAGGTTGTAAGAATCATGAGAAAAGCAATAATTTTAATATACTCGAAATAAAGCTGAACTCCTCCTCCTAACTCTGTAATATTTATAATATTTTCACAAAGTTTTTTCATATCACAACACTTTATATCGTCATAGGATTAATCTGGCTTTTCTAATTAAAATTGTTTTCCATACTTTGATTGATACAAACCCAAAACATCTTACGATCTTGCTTTTTAGTATCTGGGATATTTATGTACTTCTTTTTACTATTCATTATTATTTTATAATTCATTTATACTATATTAAACGTTTGACTCGTTCTTCTCGTTTTATCAAGAACTTCTTTGAGTAGATTTTAAATATTATATTTCGATTCGTTAATCTTCACTCAGGAGATTTAAGTTTTAGAATTTAAGAACTGATTCTTTCTTCGCTTCTGTGTTTTGATAGTTTTTAACATTTATTATAGTTTATTATATAGGATACTAGTACTCAAAATCTTGGTCCTACTTCTTTTTTTCTTCTGCTTCTTCTAACTAAGGTTAGGTATTTAAAATATCAATCTGTTTAGACACGTTTTTTCTGCTTTTTTCCTTAGCTTTAAATGTTTCGTACATTTAAAGATTTGGATTTTAGTTTATATCTGGTAAGTTAGAGAAACTCCTTTGAAAGCTGTTTTAAGATTAGGATTTTTCAGACATTTATATAACTTTAACTTTAAAACTATATAAATAATAATAACTATTAATAAACGATAAAGTTAAAAGGCTTGCTAAATTAAATCTAGCGACAGGAATTAAGATAGTTAAACCTGAAAAAAAACGTGCAAGGATTTATACCAAATTCGAGTATCTATAATTGAATAAGCAAGGAGACGAATGAAAAATAACTTGATAAAGGAAATTTTAAAGAGTGTAGTTCAAATATTCGTTTAAAAGACGAATGCTAGGTATAGTTAAAATTAAGATTCTTAATATTTAACTTGATTTTCTATTATTACTCATTTACCATTTTCATTAAAGTTCTGAAAATCGGGATTTATTAATACAGTCTAAATAATTTAAAATTTATAAAAATAACTTGAATCCTTAAGTTAATAGCAAGTAAGAAAAATCTCTTTCTTACAAGATAAATGATAGAAGATAAAATTCTTCTTTATTTAATAATCTATTAGCTCATTTTTTCTCCTCTTGTAATATAAATATATTTAGATTGCTTTTCATTAAACCTTCATAATTTTTAAATCTATTTAGTTAAAAAATTATAATGAATGAATTTATTTGCCTCAGATTCACTTACAGAAGAGATTCTTCTCTATTAAGATTAGTCGATTATTTTTTTTTACATAGCTATGAGGAAATATAATGGCATTAGTTATTTATTCTTATAGTAGACATTTTACATTTATTTAGGTCTTTATATAAGTCTCTATACTGCAAGGTCTTCAATTTTAATTTTTAATTTATTTTGAGAGTTCAAATAAAGTTTCTTCCACATTTTTAACTTTAATTGAAGTTATTTACTCTTCATTACTATTACGACTATCTTAAAGTATATTCATTAACCTGACTCTTTTCTAAATCCAGCTTCTTATAAGCATTAATTTATATAATTTGCTAGTATGATATCTCAATATTTAAGAACTATTGAGAAAAGAGAAATTTTAATTGATAATTTCTTTTCTCTCTAGCTTAAAAAAATCTATTAAGGGCTTTCTTATCTTGGTAGTGTTTCTTCTTCCTTTTATTTTAACTATATCTAAGTATTTACTAACCAGTTTTCTTAACCTTGCCTTCTATGAGATATTTCTCCACTCTAAGTTAAAATTCTTTAACTTCTATCATTTTTTTTATAAAAAACACCCTTCATCCTTTTTAATTCCGCTATTCATGTTGAATAAATCAAATAGAAAGGGTGTTAAGTTAAATATTTAGAAAAAACGGAGAAGATGGAGTTAAATAAACTTAATAGGAAACAAAAAGCTTAAGCATTATGAAGATATTAATACATAAAAAAGAACAAATAAGCTATTAGTAAAATTTAGGCCTAAAACTAAAAATAATTGGAATATTTAGGGGATTCTAAAAAAGGGTAAGAATTAGTAAAGTTTGATTTAATGATATATCAAGTTTCTTGTAAGCTAGAATTATAGTTTTTTAAGCTATGAAATAAAATATTCTAAGCTAAATATAAATAAAATTAAAAAATTTTAATTTATACTCTGTTAGTAAAGCTAAATTAAATTTATGGAGGAACAAGTCTTCAAGTGTATGGATGAGTAAGTATAAAATTAAAGAATTTGATATGATATAGATATTCTTATACAAACTTTAGCTGCTTTTAAATTTGCACTAGATCACTTATATATTATATTTTTTTGCATAATATACTAGAGTCAACGTTACTTTATTTCTAAAGCATGGTATAATTACATAGAATGAACTTTCTATGTTCTTTCAATTCAAAAAATTCATTTAATGTTCTTACTGATAATTTAGAATTAATTTGGGCTTTATATCAAAATGAAACTTCGAAACAAGTTACACGAGTTTTATACGAATACCTTTATCCATGATTTTGGATATTGATCTATTAGCGAAGCTCATGAGTATTTCTATGCTTCACTTCTTACTTTAAGAAAGTTTCTTTATTTTAAGAAATGAAACTATGATTTGCTTAGCATCTAGTATTTAGACAGAGCTAGCTTTCTAAATCAAGCTTTGCATCAGATTTTAGCTTAAATATTTTCCATTTTCTGCTTATCTTACGCAATAATTGCTTCAATAAAATTATCAATATTAGTGGCTAATTTGAATAAGCATGCTCATATATTTCATTCTAATCAACTAAAGAAGTAAGAATATCAATATCTTATTACTGAAATACCTAGATTATATGAAAAGCTAATTTTCCTTTCTCTTTATAGAATACTTGACCTAACAATCACCTCTATAAAATCCATTTATGAATTAAGCTTTAAAAATAGATTTTAAAACTATATAAAACTTTATTTTTATTCAAGTATACTCAAAAGAGATTTTCTAGTCAAATCAATTAAGGCAAATAAAAGATTTTGCAACTTATGTATAGTCAATTTTATTTAAATGAATACCTTCTACTAGAAGTTTTCTAATATGTTACTTTAATCACCTAAATACCATTTATTCTATAAATTATTATATATATAAAATGGATGTCGCCCGTCAGAAAAATTAGTAGGTAAAATGGTGCAGAGTATACTTCATTGCGAGTAATCTCGCACTAGAAGCCACCACGGGGAAGGGTGAATAAGCTCCGTTGAGACATACCTAACTTACCCCGAGGGTTCTCTCTAGCAGTATGGAAGTTTGATTGACGGGCCTTCTAATTACCGACTTAATAACTAATTCTTATTTGGATCTTATTCAAGAAGACTGAAACATTTGACTCAAGATTTAAGAATAATTTTTAATAAGAAGATTCCCCGTTTGGAGAAGCTGACATAACTCATTGGACTTCTAGAATTTTAGCAAGAAACATGAGAACATTTTTCTTAATATTAAATATTAATATTGAAAGGGCTACTCACAATGAGGTGCTACGTGCTCTATAATAATTTTTATTTATTTATTATAATTATGTATTATAAGTTATATTGCTTAAGTATTTTGGTATATAATAGTGAAATAATAAGCTATAATAGAAGTATTCAAAGAAAGCAAGAAGAAAAGCAAAATTACATAAGGCTAAATATATCAATATGCTATTTTCTTTTGCTGATAAAATATACTGAGGTAAGTTTAGGATCATAATGAGTTAGTGAAAAATGTCTTTATTTTTCAATGTACTATAGGTTAATTAGTAGGGATATTTTATGCTTATTCATTAATAGAGATAAATTTAAGTATAAGCTATTATCTTCTTATCTTATACTAATAAATTAAGAAAGTGTATAAGTTAGTTTCTAGATTTTAAAGAGCTAAGTAAGTTTTAGATATAATAGGAGCTATTTTTAGTATAAAAAATGGATAATTTCTTGCAAAAAGTCTTTACTCAATAGGAACCATCCCAATCAAATTACGATTAGCATAACATACTCCAAGAACCCACCTCTGATGAAGTTCGCAATATTATTTCTTTTTCGTTCCAGAATTAAACTAAACTAAGCCAGTGCCGAAGGTCTAAGAATCTTATGTCTCGAGGCCAAACCAAAGCAGAGGAAGACATAAAGTCGATTATGGGTACTTAACTTCCCCAACCTCTGATGAAGATGACCTTGTTGTTCACCTTCGAACAACTATGGCGGTTTTAAAAAATATATATAATAAGGATAGAAAGTAATGCTGGTATTGCAGATAATTTGTCATATTTTAAGATAATGCTAAAAATTCTAATAAAAATAAAAATTTGAAAGCTTTAACATATGTAGATCCATAAGCGAACTATATTGTACTCCAGAAGGTTTAATATACAGAAAAAAGATGTACACAGGGAATTAAATTTTGAAGGACATCACATTTGCTTAGCAAAGAAGAAATTTGAATATGGATGGAATCGAACTCGACTGAAGCAAGATATCTTTTATTAAAAAGGGTTAAAAGAGTAATGGAAGATATATACTTTAAAAAGAAGACACAGAAGGAGCCTGGAAATGGAATTATAATTAGCAAAACTTTAAATTTCAGTGATGAACCTTATTGATAGGTGGAATCATTATAATTCATTATTATTATATATATAAAAATATGAAAGAAGTTCTTAATTTAATCTTATGAGATAAGTGCCTTAGAATTCTCGGACTAGAAGGAAAGTATTATTCAAAGTCAAGACAAAAAAAAGAAATTAATTTATAACAAAATTTTCGATCTGAATAATAAAATAAATAGGATAGTAAATAAACTAAGTAAGTTCCAAAAAAGTTGTGCTAAATTTAGATTGCTGGAAAATGTGCTTATATGGGCCAAATAAAAAATGCTTTCATTATATTATTATTGTAATCATTAAGTTAATATCATTATAACAATATGCTAAAATATCTTTATTTTTAATCTTAAGATTTAATTTTCAAAAGCTAAATCTCTGAATAGAGGAAGAATGTACATCATTCTAAATCATAAAGTTGATGTGTAGTTATTATAAAAAAAATTTGCTTTAAAGATTTATTTTATTTAAGTTAAAATGGAAGATCAATTGTATTTTAATTAGTTAGCATAAGAATTAGCGTTCTTTAAATTATCAGAGCTCAAAAGTATAGTCAAGTCTAAATATTTATTTTGGAGTTTTTTTTGTTTCACTTGGACTCTTTTTATAAATCCGGTCAAAGTAGTATAAGAGTAAAATATTTAGTATCTTTAAATTATATCATGAAATATCTCTTTGATGTATTAACGTTTTCTTTATTTCCCCCTTTAAACTTATATTAACACATTTACTTTAAATTCTAAACGATCCATAATTTTACCTTAAAGAACATAAGAAACCCTAATTAAAAAATTATTGCTCTATTTTCATAAATGCTTTTTGATATCACTTTATAAATGTAAAGCTTAAACTCAAAATTAAGAAAGCTTATAAATCCATATTTTTGAGTTCAATCTAGAAATTAAATTATTTATTATTATAATAATACTTTCAAATCTTTAAAGGCACTACTTCCTGTAAAAGCCCATATTAACTATAAAAAAGTAGAAGGTTTTAATATCTAATATAAAATGACTTGCTTATCTAGTTATTTTAAAACTTTTACTTAAATTTCAATCTTTTTATTAAAGTAAAGACTCTTAATGATTTTAATTATCCTTGCTTTTGTATACAAATTAATTAGTCTATTTGTAATTAATTTCTAACTTTTGTCTAGTTTTATAAAAGAAAACTTCGCTTTACTAATCCTAGAATTTTTCTTTTTTCTCTACAAGTTAATTTTTACTCCTTTAAGCTACAATTAAGGGATTTATAAAGCTTCTATGATTTTATTATTTGCCTATTTTCATTATTGTTATCAATTAAAGCCATTCTATAGACTAGCATACTCAATTTTGCTCTTTTAAACTACATTATAATGAATTATATATTGCTTGCGTAGTTACCATAAATTATGCTATATATGCTTATTTAGGTTCTTACTAGTTATTTTATGAATATGGTTTATTAATTAAAGAAAGCCAATTCACTAACTTACGTGTTTATAGATTTTAAATATGAATAAATGTTAGTTCAGCATTCTAAAAGATTGTTTTTAAACTTAAATAGAAGGATTGAGTATATTTAGAGGCTGCATTTGCTGATTTTAACTACTAAACTAAATTTAGCATTTTTTTACTTTTATTTCCTTTTTTTTTAATTGATCTCTGTATTAAATTAGATCTATCATCTTTTAATTCTACTTGAATGTCTTCTTTATCCTAGTTAATTAATCTCTTCCCTTTAGGGTATTAATGTATTAATGCAAATGTATTATAGTATTAATCTCCTTTAACATTTATAAATCATATATTTTCTAGCATGCTTAGTATAAATTGAGATACCTTTATTAGCTTTTGATTTTATAAGTTAAATATTTTAAATTTTTATTAAGTAAACACTATTATGCATTCCATTTTTAACCTTTCCTAATGAAATTATTTAACCTTTCTTTTAAAATAAAGAGTCATATTCAGTAGAAGTATATGATATGCTAAAATACTATGAATTTAAATTGAAGCCAGAAATGAATTTAAATTTAAAAGCTTTCTATTTAAAAATGTTGATATTAGGATATATTCAAAAAGGTTTAATATGAAATCCTATAAATCATAGGTGCTGCATCACTTTTTCCATTATCTTCTCAAAAGCTGTTGGTTTTTCTAGTACTATATTCATACCTGCATCTAAACAAGCTTGAATGTCACTTTGATGAGTAAAAGCTGTGTAACCTATTATTGTTCCTTTAAATCCTTGCTATCGAAGTTTGATAGTTGCGTCTCAACCGTTCATTATTGGCATTTAACAGTCCATTATTATTACTTTAATTCCAAGACAACAATTTCTATCGAGCTAGGCTTCATATAAACTAACGCACTCTTGGCCATTTTAAGCTTCTATAAACTTAATCTAAGTATTTTCAAATAAACTTGTTAGAGTTAGCCTAATTAATGGAGTGTCATCTACTATTACAAGTTGCGGACATTTGCACTTTACTTGATGTTACATTAAAGATCCAAAATCAGGAACGACGAGTTTAGGTTCTCTATGACTTTCCAAAACAAACTACTCCTCAACAAGCTTAGCAGTAACTAAAAATGAAATTTTTGTTCCCAGGTCGGATTTTATTTTCAGTGGAGTAGCATTTCTGTTTAACTATTTTACTATAGCATTACATATTGGTAATCCGATATTTGCTGTAGGTAATTCATTCAAAGTATTTAAATCACCAAACATTTCAAGAATTTTTTATTATCTTTCCTGATGAATCCCAACTCCTTCATCTTGTATCTTTATCTTCAAATCTACTGGAGAGTTTTCATCTCTTAAGGTCTAAGTAAATTTGATAGTTATAGTAATTTTTGAGTTCATCTAGGAGTATTTTATAGAGTTTTAAAGCAACTTAGTAATCACATTTTTTATTCTATTTCTATCTCCTTCAACTACTTAGAAGCGATCAATATTAACAAAATTAGTTTAGATCTTTATTTTATTCTCTGATATCTCTTATTCAATATTTCCTTTTACTTCTTTTAATAGCTCTTTGAACGTAAATTCTTAGTTCTAAAGTTAGAAGCTGTTGTTTTAAATATCTACAAAGTCTTTAAAATTATTAACCATCAAAAGAATTTAATTTGCTGATGAGCTAATTAGTTATAAGTTTTACTCTAGAGTTTATTTGAAGTTCTGCTTCTGATTTTATAGTGAGATGTTTATCTTATTAATCAGATGGAAAATGTTGGTTATAGGATGTCGTAAATGATGTCCTATGGAACGAATTAGCATCATCTTGTATTTATTTTCTAGACCCAGCTGAATTTTACTTTCTTGATGCTCGTAAATCTAAGTTAGATCGTGGAAACTAATAATAGTAGCTTTAGCCTAGTTAATTTTGATGTTTTGAATGCTTACTTTGTAAAACCTATTTTTCTAGTTTTAAATCATACTTATTATTTCGAATTTTTTGACTTCAAAATTACTTTGGTAGATATAAGAAAGCAGCTCGTCTTAAAAGAGTTCAGTTTGGGATTCTAAATATTGAAACTTGTTGATCATCTTAAAGAAATTGCCCTGAAAGAGCTTAGTGGCCTCATCGTTCATATAATGAATACTATTAGTATCAAAAATGACAATTGCGTTGTCAGTTTAAGTAGCTATGAATTTGAACTGATTAAGTTACTCCTTATAAGAGGAGTTCAACTTGAATACCTTTCTATTTATCTAATCGTTATAATAGAAATATATGAATTCAAGTATCTGTAGGAGGCAAATAACAGACAGTTAGTAGATGGTCCAATTCTAGATCTATTGCAGATTAAGACATAAGACGATAGTTCCAGATATACTTATAAAGCAATTGAAGGCAAAGTTGTATACTATGAAGAATCCTGAAATGAACTTACAGCACTAGAACGATCAGATATTAAAATTACTGCTAGATTCGTCTTTCATCATTTCTAAACAGAAGAAAAATCCTATGAAGATCGTTACTTTTGCAAGCTAAACAGAATATTAAGGATATCTTTTAAGTATCTATATTAAAACAAATCCTGCGATCACGTTAGATAAAAGCCAAAAAAACTCCCCATCTACTTCATAGAACAGAAAGTGAGCAAACGATCAGAACGAGAAATTGATGACGATAGCCTTGTAAAGAAAGTTCAGCAAAAATTTGTGCTTGGACACAATATGCTACTTGAAGTTTTCTTCGCTCTATTTACTCTTAAACTTATATTTGTTCATTATAATAAAAATGCTTTGGATACTGTAAATAAACTAATGAATGCTTTAAAGTTATTAAATCATCATAAACTTAAAAAAAATAATTAGTAACTATAACGAACTTAATCTTCTTCTTCGCTAGTCAAATTACTTCAATCTATTTATCTACTTTAAAAGCTCAATCTTCATAATAACTGGAGGATTAGTTTTAGTATGCCTAAGAAGGACTAAAGAAGGACTTAACTTTTGTATAGATAATTTATTTTTTGAGTTAGCTATTTGATATCACTTTTCTTAGGCTAATGTGAAGAATTAGCTAGTAATTAATCCAAAAAATCTATTAGAAAGACTTCTAGATGCAGCATACAAAAAATACAATCTCATTATCTCAACTGAACTTCTTAAAAACTACCTCAACAAACTAAATTATGGCTTTATATTTGACGATTTCAATTTCTTCCCTTATAATAACTCAAAACTAACAACTTAACTTATATTTCATAATTTTTATTTTCCTTCTGTGGCTTAGGAAATAAAGAGGTATTTACTTATATAAGTTTAATTAAGTTCTATTTATGAACCTTGCTAAATAACTAAGTTAGAACCATAACACTTCTAGAAATATAATCTTAAGTTACTAGTAGTTTTAGTCTTCTCTACTATTTTTCTTTTTCTCTCTTTTTGTCTTTAAGAGAGTTTTCCAAAGACTTAATATTTAAATTTTTATATTAGAGGTAAAAACTAAAGTAGGAAGAAAGTAAACTGGTATAAAGGTTAAGTTGATAACAAAATGTAGAATTAAAATCCACGCTTGACTATCAAGTTGTAAGTTTCATTTAACAAACAAAAACTCCAAAAAAAATTCCCAAAATTAGTATTTTGACCTATCTAAATCTACAAAATAGGCAAATAATTTATATCATCAAGCTCGTTAAAATACCTTAAAAGCAAGATTTTAGTATAAACAATTTTGGAATTAGTTAGATTAAATAAGAAAAAGAGTATAAGAAACTAATTTGAAGACATAAACAGAAGCAGCTAATAAATGTAAAATCTATTATTTCAAATAAGGAAGAAATAGAGATAAATTATCTGAAGTGGCTTATCAATTCTATTTTGAAGTCAGTTAATTTAAAATTTAATTCTATCAGATGCAAAAAATTCTAATTTTAGAACTCTTATCGAGCAAAAATTATTCATTTACAAAGAAGAGAAAATTGGAATAAAAAGCAGGAAGTAGTAAAGGAATAACCTTTGAATGAAAAGAATAAGATTCTAAAAAAGTCACATAGTGCAATAATCGTTCAATGATGTAAATTTTTAAGGTAAAAGTTAAATACTCTATTAAAAGCACTTGTATATATATAATCAAAAATAGCTTAGCTATTTTCATAAATAGTTATCTTTACCTTAATAGCATTAGTATATTTATATAAATAAAATCATATAAGCTATGGAGTTAGAAGTAGCTAACATAAATAACCTTTAGTGGCTTAATTACAAAAGGCAAAATTACAACTCTTTCTCAATTCTTAAGTCATTCTGATATTGCTTTCAGTAAATTCAAATCGAGCATGAGGTTTACTAGTAAATAGAATATTAAAAGCTAAATACTCTTTTAAGATACGGATTTTATATATAATAGATGGAGATATGATAATTGACCAGACACTGTTTTTCATAATATGATACTGTATTACTATTAAATTAGCTATTTCCCTTTAACTAAGAATTATATACTAACCATTAAATTTGAAAAGCATTAATAAAGGAATAACTTTAATGCTTGAAATACTCTTACAGTCCAATTATTACCCTATATTAACTAACATTTCTCTTTCAGGTTTATTAATTAAAGTGTAAAGGAAATAAATTTCCCTTCTATCATTTCAATGGAATTGATATAATTTCTGTTTTTTAAGGAAAGAAAACAATAATTTTAGAAAATTTAGTTATTAGTGCTATAGTTAAGAGCTATCTTTGCTATTTTTAAAGCTCTTAACTAGAAATAATTCTGAAAAAAGCCTCATAAGCAATTTAAAATTATTAACTTAAATTTCCTTTCAATCCATTTAACCTATTTACACTGAACATTCTTGGAACTAATATTCAGCTATAATAGTCTAATTCAGCAATTTCTACTCTGTAGCTAGTTATTATTAACATAGTTAGATATTTTAGAACTTTTGCTTTGAAGCTAAATTTCTTTAGTTCCATTATTTTCAAAAATCCTTTAAAAAGCGTAAAGTTTTGCTATAGTAAGCTGATTTATTAATCCTTTAACTCTAAACTCTTAGTAGCTTTCTCCTTTATTTAAACACTTAGCTTATTTATCTTTTCCTTATGTTCCTGTTGTCAATTAGTATATAATATGAACTTTATTAGAAAGAAGAGTAGCAAAGCTAAACTTCTTTTAAGGTAGAAAATAAAGATAAATAAGCATTGCTTTAAATTAAGCGAGTAGAGTTGAATTAACTCAGCTATTTCAGATTAAATGAGATTATACATCAAACTGAGAAAACTAGATCAGTTAAAATGTAAAAATAGCCAAAAACTAAGCTTCTCTTAATTTCGCTAGACTTTAGTTTCCACTCCATTTGCTTATCTTATATTATCAAAATTTCCCTTAAGACTTGATAATTAAAGAATAAAGAGTAATTGAAATCAATTAGATTTTTCATTTAAATAGGACTCTCTAAAAGGCTATACTTAAAAAGATAAGACAGTAACTCAGCTTTAGTTATCACAGAAGTTATAAGATAGTGGCATCTATTAAGAAAGTATTTAAATCTGAAGCCCTTAAGTTAATATTTGGATACTTTAGATCATTATTTTAAAATAAATCTAAAGATACCAAATACTAAAAAAGTAACCATAAAAGAACTTAGAGGAAGCTAATTACAACTAACTTTTACTTACACTGTCACATTTCTAAGAAAAAAAGGTTAACTTTAGCATGATATAAGGTAATTTACCTATTTTATCATTATGCTTTATTCAGAAATAATTTGGCAACTTATAGAAAGGAAAGCTAGTGAAGTAAGTTGATTCATCAATTATACATATGCTAATTATATTTAACTATTATAGAAAAGAGTAAAATGCTCAAGAAGATTAATAGCTGTATAGCAATATAGATAAGTTAGTCTAAAGTTAAGATGATAAATATCCCTATATTTGACTAGTTTAGGAATATAAATATAATCAAACTGGCAGTCAATAAGTCTTAAATAAATTTATCCATATAAGTTTCTTTTTATCTAAACTTAGCTTTAAAGCTAAACTTATGCTTAAACCTTCTATAAAAAGAGAGATTGGAAATAATAATAAAAGTTTTTAATCTTAATACCTAAGAATAGATAAAGCAAGCAATTAGCTAAATAGTAGAATCATTACTACCAAACATAGAAAATTCTAGTAATGCAAAAGTTTGGCTATTAGAGAGTTAAATTCGTTCCTTAACTTATCTAATTTCCAAGAGGCAGAAATTTTTTCATGCAAGTAAATAAACTATACTTCTAACTATAAAAGCTATAAGACATTGAAAGCAAGAGTATTAGAATTAGACATGCAAGGTAAAATAATCAAAAGGATTTGGGATAATTAATTACTTTGTAGAACCATAGAAACGAAAATCCTCAGTAATCAATCAATTTATTAGTAGTTAAGCAATCTACGAAAACTAGAAAGCTATACTTCTTTTTTTTAATTAAAAAGATTTCTTTATTAACTAAGCAAATCAACAGAATCTTAGTAACTTTAAACAACAAATAACTAAATCTAGAATTAAATTTCCCTTTTACTTAGATTTGATAAATAAAGAAATCATTATATATCTTTAGTTCTTATTAAAAGGGATTGATAAAGATTTAAAAAATAGATTTAAACATATAGAAAGCTTTGTCGTTAATATATAAAAAGAATGATAATTTAAGTTTTCGTAAACAATTAAATAGCAAGGACTTTTAAGAGATAAGAGCTTTATTTAATTAAGCTTAAGCACTTACTTCAAATAAACTTAAAGAGTAGAGATTTTGAATTATTTTGAGTATAAGCAAAGAAAAAGTTTGGAAGAAGAAAATCGGAACTTAAGCTAAATAAATATAAGAATATACTGACTAATTATATGATATATCAGAAAAGTTATTTATTCAAATGACTTAAATAAACAGAATTATTCCCTTTAAATAAAATTATCTAGATAGCTAAATTTATCTTACATTCATATATTATATAGTTGTTGATTGGAATCAAGAAATAGTAAGTAGTTGAAATTTAAAAAACTGAAGAAAGTTCTTTTAAAGGCTAGGATTAAAAAGTTATAGGAAAACCTAAATAGATAATTTAAGCCAAAGCAGAACTTTTAGAATAAAAAGCTTAGAATATTAATAAATTTTAAAACTTGAAAGTTTAAAATCCTTATACAACCAAATAGAGCATTTGATTGAAGAATTAACTTATACTTAATAATTAATTATAAATTCAAAAAGAAAGAGTTTTTCAACAAAAAGATATCTTTATAAGGAGCAATTTTGAATTATAATAGATTAATATACAATCTTAAAATTTATTAATTTGTCTATTATACATTTATTTAGAAATTATTTTTCTTTATTTTTTTTGTTTAAAATCAAAGCTAAGGTTCCTTTATTTTTATAATGGTTATTTCACTCAATTAAACTACATTAATTTTTGTTAAAATAAATTTTAAAATAATCTCTTTAAGTAATTTAAGTTTATTCAATAAGTTATTTTCACTTTTCATTCTCTTGATTTTGAGTGATATCCCATTCTTGAATGTGTGATTTTTCAGTAGCTTCTTAAGGTGAATTTTAAAAACTTAACAACGATGAGATTTCGTTTTTTAAAGCGTTTTTTGAATACTAAGATATCATTTTTTATATGTCACTCTTTTGACTTTAATCGAAAGAGTAATTTATTATATCTTCACTAATTTAATACAAAAATGCATTCTTTTTTCAAATGATTTGAAAATTAGACTTATGATTATCCTCTTTATCCTCTTTATCCTCTTTAACCTCTTTATCCTCTTTATCCTCATAATCCTCATCGCAATTATCAATGATTTCATCTTCAACATACTACTAATTTTGTTCTTAGAATGAGTGATTTTTTTAATTTTATTCTTTGAAACTTTAAGGTACATTCCTTGACCTTTTCTCATTTAAATCTTTACTTTAAGAATCTATGTCAGAATTAGATGTGTCGCTATCATCATTACATGGTATCAATTAAAAATTACAATAAAAACAATCTTTTTCTTTATCCTTTTCTTCATCCTTTTCTTTATCTTTATCTTTATCTTTATCTTTTGTACTTAATTTTTCAAGTTCGACTTTTTTAGTATTCAGTACTTTTTCTAATTCTTTCATCCTTATAAATTATATAATTTCTTTCAATACTGTTTTAAACGGAATTTTTTTATTTGCAAAATCAGTTTATTTCTTCTAGTTAAACCAAGTATTGCTTTCAAAAGAATCCTATTTTAAATTACTTAACATCTACCTATATGTCGATTGACTTTCTGTAAGCTTTATATTATCTTCTTCATCTTTAAATTCACTTAACTTAATGTAAGAGTCCGAAAAATAAAATATGAACCTTTCTTCAATCAAATTAAATTCTAAATATAGACATCTCTTTTTCCAGTTGATTCCTAGAGCCTCTATTGTAAACTTGTATGTTTACCCTTCTATTATTTAATTTAGCTATTATAATATCTAATTTGCTTCATACTTTTTAGACTATTCTACCATCTTTAATTGATTGCTACAAAATTCTTATACACGCTTGATATTTAAAAGCTTTAAGTAGCTTTTAGGGAAATCATATCAGTGAATGACTAGCTTTATAACAGATATAATTATTGATGTTAAACTGATTATCATACTAAAGATTCTAAACTCGTCATCTAATTATTAGTTTTCGTAATTGTTTGCGAATTGAATCACCAGTTAAGGCCCACTTTCAAAGATAGTTTCAAGTAATGAAATTCAAAAAAATTAAGATTATAAAAGCAGGGATTATTCCCAAATCTATTAGATGCTTATGTACTTTTTAGTGAAATAGAATATATAAACTTCTACAATCCCAAGTATTCCAAATGGTAAAAACATCAATTTCATAATTATTTCAGTTACAAACTTACAGGTAACTATTTCCTTATTCCATTTATACCTTTATCTTATACTTTAAATGGCAAGAATGGCTGAAATGGAAGGAAACGTAATTAAAAAAGTAAAAGCTGCTATCTACAATTTTTAATCGTAAAATTCCACTATTAAATAGTATCTTAAATCTGTATAAAAATCTAAAAGCATTAGAAATGCACCAAAGTAAGCAAGAAGGAAAGGAAAGAATTGATTTTTATACTAAGTTTTTATGTAGTTCTTCAAATAAAGGTAATTTACCATTTTAAACTAATTTTAAAATTTCTTTTTTTAAATAAAATTAAAAATTCCAATGAAATGAAAAAGAAATTCTACTGATAGAAATTATTTAAAAGATGAATAAAAGCATTAAAGCATTATAATCAAATTTCTATTTAAATTAATGTAATAATTTAAGTAAAAAAGTATCTGAAAATAAAGAAACAAAAAAGTAAAAAATTTATTTTCATTGAAAAGAGTTCTGGAGAATATTGCTGAGTGACTGGTAAAAAAATCAAGAAGATGATACTGCTAAAATGATTTTAAATAGCTGAGTATTAAATTTTAAAATTTTTCAGATTGATAAAATAAAAAATCTAGTCAGTTTTGAATTATCAATTTAAAATTAAAAAATTTCTATAGATATTAAAAAGGCTAATAAAATTAATAAATTAAGGAATTATAAAATCAAAATTATAATATACTAAAAATAATTAAAATTAAAATTGAAAATCAAGAATAAATCTTAATTTTAGAGTTAAAAATTCAAAAATATAATAAACTTTTGATTAAAAATAAATTATTTTAATAGTTAAAATAAATTGAAATCAAGATAAGCTATTTACAAATCAAATTATTTTATTAAATAATTTAAATTTAAAATATCTAAAAATTATGAAAACTTTTTAGACTGAAATAAAAACATTAAATGCATCTGGTAAAAATAAAAATTTCGTTTTAGCAATAAAATTAAATTTTTTACACTTTTTTCATTGAAATATTTTTTAACTGAAGTTTAAGCTTTATCAACTTAATTTAAGAACAAATGAAAAATTTTGTTTTCTTAGAGATATAAAAGATCCGATAATTACAAAGTTTATTAATAAATTAATTTAGAAATGATTATTCGCTAATAATATTAATTCTAGAAAAAGAAGAAAAATAAAAATATATAACTTTTATTTAATATTTATACGCTAAAAATACATAAAAATTTAGGAATTTAAGAAAGATTTCACTCAAAAAGAAATTTAATTTTTACTCTTCAAAAACTTGACCTGTTTGACAATAAGTATATAATTAAATGAAAACTGGTGAGACAAAAGAAATTTATAATTTTTTAAATCAAAATCAAAAGAAAATAATAAAATTTCAATTAGTTAGTCAAATTTAAAAGATTGTTTCCAAATATTTTGTGAGTTAACTTTTTCAAAAATAATAAAAATAAATTGAAGTTGAGTGGTTTTAAAAGCATTTCAACCTATGTTTAACTAAAAATCTACATCTTCTTTTAAAAAGTATATCTTAGATGTATAAAATTGTTATCAAATCTTAAGTCGATTTTTAGAGATTTTCTTCTCCTTTTTCTATTTTAAATTTTCTTTGTTTCTCTGGTAAAATTTAACAAAATTTGTCTTTTAATATCAACAAATTAATTCTATAATTGATCTCTCTAATTTTTTAAGCAATACCATCTTAGTTATCTCTTTAGATTTACCTCAGACTATGTAGTGATAATAACTAAATAGCTTCTTAAATGTTTCATCTTTTTTTCGTTAAATTCATGATTTATTTCTCATATTTAAATTTTTTTTTATAACAAATAAACTTGAGATTAGATAGACTGTTGCTCTTATGGAAATCTAAGCTAGTAGTAAAGAAACTAATTTATAAATAATTAAAATACGATATGATATTAACGAAAAGAAGTAAAGCAAATAAGAATCTCAATAATTTTATGAAATAAGCATGAACACTAAGAGCTTTTTATCTATATCTTTAAATGAACTAAAGTCTTATTATAAAGATAGTGCTTTGCAATTAGTCAGATCTTTAGCACACCAATACTTGAAAAAATTGAAAAAGTGAATTTTAACACTTCTTTATTTTAATATATCTCAAACTAGAAAGACGAGAGATAAATTTTAATTTAAGTTAAATGAGCTATTTGGTAAATAAAAGTCTGAACGAAAGCTATTTTAATTCCTAATTAAATTAATAAAATATAACAAAATAATTTCTTTTATAATGCTAAAACTCTATTTCCTTTAATTTTTAACTAAATAAAAATCTAAAACTATTCTCATTCTCATTTTTATTTAAGATTTAGAATTTATTTCAATGGAAAAAGTTTATACCATTTTGTTTTATCAAATATAAATAGTCATAATAATTATACAATAAACATAATTTTAAAATCATTCCCTCAAAAAGATGTTTAAATCTTTTTCAAAAATACTTTCTCTGGAAATATTAAAGTTTTAAAAAGAGTAGAAATAAAAAAATTATGGAATTATGTTTATGCCTTTAATCATTTTTTATTGATTAAATTTCTAGTTAATTATTCTCTTTTTTTTAAATAAAAACATTAAGCTTCTATCTCATATAAATAAATCTAGTAGTATTAATTTAATTTTTTTCCTATATCTTAATGAATTAAAAAATTGGAAACACTTTTTTAATTAAATTGTTTCTTTATAAAAAAATAAATATATTAATTATAAAATTTTCAAATATGTTAAAAAATATGCTTGCTTTAAGAAGGAAAATTATCTTAAATATTTATATAAATATTCTATTATTATAATGATATTAAAACATCTTTATTTAATATAGTTTTATTATTCTTTTTATTTATTCTTTAAATATAAATCTTACTAAAAATTAGGAATTTTTTTTAGTTTAATTAAAATAAAAAGTTATATCAAATTTGGAAAGTTTTATAATTTTTATTTCTCTTTCATTTACTATTTTCTCACTTAAATATGCTTATTATTTTAATAGTTATACTACATTTTTTTTCTTTAATAAGAACTTTAATTTATTTATAATTTCACTTCTTTTTAAATAAATTTGCGAAATTGCGAAATTGCGAAATTGCCTAAATTCTTCTTTAGTCAAAATACCATATATTGAACTTCTCTAGCTAAAAAACTATTTCAGCATGATGTGATTTTCCTTTTATTCCTTTAGCTAATTTTCTAATTTTTATGTTCTATCTTCCTGAAAATATTTACTAAGCACATAAAAACTAACTTAAATATTTTTAAATCAGAATATAATATCATTCTTCATTTTAATTCTCACTTTGTTCTAACATTTAAACCAAGAAAATTTCCATGATTTTTGAAAATTTTTGAGTTAAAAAAAAGATCTTTTTATTACCAAGCCTTTTGATTCAAATATACTATAACCTTTATATAAATACTTAGAAACCATCTTTATTTATTAGCCAAATTATTATATTTAATTAAATCTTTTTATCTTGAAAAAGAGAAAGTTGTTAGTTTTTTTTAATTCTACCCATAAATTCAAATTCTGATTTTAGATTTGAATAACTTGCTCACTTTTACTTAAATTTAATCCTGTTTAATAACAAATTTTAACGCCTTTTCCTACTTTTCTTTCCTGATATTTTATTAACTTTCATTTTTGATTTTTTTGAATTGAATGATTTAAAATTAAGCTTTACTATTTTAATCAACGTTAATTTACTATCTTAGTAAACACTAGCTTTGAACTGTCTCTAAGTTTCATATTTCTTAACTTAATCTTTGGCTATTGAAATTAAAACAGCTATTCATATGGCTCATTTATCAGTTTTGCTAATCTTCGTAACTCTAATTAAATTGATTATTATCGGTATAAATCTCTATATTAGTGAGTTTAAAATAGCAAACTTTGGAAATTTACCATTTAATAAATAAATTACTAGCTATAATCATTAGAATGGATAAGATTATAAGTTTGAATTCTATTCAGAAAAAGTCTGAAAAGCAGCTTCTAAGGATATTAGTGATTTTAAAATAGCTAAAAGTAATTAATTTTTCAAAGGAAGATAGATATATAAGATAAGGCTTTATGGGTTAAAAAGGTAAATAGATATAAGATTAATCTTTAGAAACAAATGAAGAAAGAAAGGGCTCTTCTATCAATCTAAAATTTAAAATGATTAACAGAGAAGTAAAAATCATAACTATAAACAAAGACTTATTTCTTAAATATCTTGAATCTAGGATGTGAGACATTTAAAATTAACTAGGATCAAAATATTTTTTTCATAGATAAGTGAGAATAAGAGGAATTCGATCATCTATATATATGACTCTTAGAATATCTTGGAAAATAATTACAAATTTTAGTAAAAACATTGATAATAATAATTAAATGGAGATAATTGGATTAATGATATAAATAGATCCTTTGCTTCAGCTCCGAGCAAGTTGATGTAGCGTAGTTATCATTGATGGTAGAATATTATCCTTAAATGGAAATTTTTAAATATGTTATTTTACCTCTAAGTGATTATTGATGCACTAGTAAAAATAAAGAAAGAAGGTAACGAAGAAAAGTCAGATAGATTATTTTAGAGTTCATGTAATGAAATAGTTCTATTTAAAGAAGAATATGATTGAGTCTATAATCTTTTGTTTTATCTAAAGAATTTAAATATGAGTATGATTATATAAAAAGTAAAGCTTTCTATCTAAAGTAAATAAATTTATTAAATACAAAAAGAAATCAAAAATTTTCTATATATAAAGCTTCTAAAGTTAAGTCAAACTAGGATGTATTAGAGTATTGCAATTTTCATGATAAAAGATATTATTTTTCGGAAAAGAAGAACTAAAAATTCTTTAATTAAAAAAAAAACATTATGAAGATATTTCAAAACGGAAACTCATCGTAACCTTAAAATAAATAATGAAATAAAATGAATTGATTTAAAAAAATATCAACTTAATATTTCAAAATCTTAAAATAAGAAGCACTAAAGGAAAACTAGGTGGACTAATATAACGAAAATTCAGAAGAAAATTACTATATATTTTTTATTCTTGACTTTCAAACTGCATTTTTAGTAGATTCATTGGTATAACTTCAAACTTATTCACCACAGATGGTAAATATAAAATCCTTAATTTAAAATATCTTAGTTGGATCTCTTTAATCAAAAGCTTTATTTGGATTTCTTAAAAGCTCTTGATATATATAAATTCGCTATCTTCTAATTATCCTAACTAATAACTTTCTTTAATTTTCAACCTTAAATAAATCCCATAAGTATTAACACTAATGTGATGTAATTAGTGGAAATTTTCAAAGAATTTTCATTAAGCTATTAGAAAATTGAGATGAACTTAGAAATATTTTAAAGGCTAAAATACTTTCTGATACTTTCCTAAAATAGATTGATATCAAAATTTATTCTCTCTATAAGAATAAAATTTACTTTTAAAATTAATTTGGAAGAAAATCTCAGATAATTAAGCATTTTCTTTATTTAAAAGGAAAGAGGATTTCTAATATAATATTAAATCTCCTTTTTTTATATTTTTTTGATCGCAAATTTGGTACCTTGCTCAACTATAACTCCTGATATACAGTCTTTAAGCATTAACGATTTCCGGTGATATGTGCAGGGATAGGTACTTGATATTTGAATATCTGCAATTCAGGGAGCTCTATCGCTATGGACTGCCTGTCATCAAGCCACCACTGATGGTAAACCGGATAATTCAATTGAACTTTGAATCAGTATGTTACCCTCATGTTAGTGACCTGTATCTAAGTGTAGACGAAACACTACTTCAGTAGACGCCAAATTTAAATTATTAGATCAATATTTTACAAGTCCTACATAGTAGATTTTAATATCCTCTTTTTCCATAACTTAAAATCTCCATTTACCTACTGATAAACTTTTCGATTGCTTTTTATATCATCCTGATATGCTTCAACAGCATTTCTCTAACTTAAACTAAAACTTCCGATCTTTATTTTTGAGAGAAAAAAACAAAAATCTTTTGTAATTTCTTTCTTCTTGCTTTTATAGATAATCAGTGTGCAATAAAATTGTCAGTACTATTGCTAATTTGAATAAACATGCTCATATATTCATTCTAATCTGTTTCATTAGTAAAAAATTCGTTATATTATTACTAATATACCTAAACTAAGCAAAGCTCTATCTTTCCTTTCTCTTTAAAAATTTGAACCTAGCAATAACCTCTATTAAATCCCTTTAGTATTCTATTTGAATATTTGGTTTGAAATCTAGATAAAAATGCATTTTTATTCAATTACACCTAACAACAATTTTCTAGCCAATTCATTTAAGTCAAATAAAAGCTTTCTAGCGTCTTCTTAGCGAATTATATTGAAATGATTACTTTCTTCCATACACTTTCTATTGTATTTCTTTCATTACCTTCATTCAATTTATTATATAATATGGTTAGGTATTATTCTAAGTATATTTTATTATATAATTTATTTTAAATAGGGAGGAGAAATCCTCTCACTATGATTGAAAGAAACTCAGTAAATAGGAAGTACTCTGTGTAAAGACATGAACAAGAATCTTGGCTGGAGCAAAGTATATCAAGACCGAGGAATCAAGTAACAATATATTGAACGATGCCTGAGATTAAGGTCTCTTTAGAGAAGCACTCTGACACTGGCCCTATAAGAGAAAAGAATTTCCAAGGGATGATAGCACAGGGAAGAATGTATCATAATACACTTTTAAACTTTAAAAAGCTTTAATTAAAGAGCTGCGGGCTATCGTAGTGCTAGCACTCTATAATCTTAGTTTTATTCGTGTTATATTACTTAATACTAGTTATAGTCTCATTTTATCATTATCATCTAATTCTGATTGATAAAAAAAGGAGATATAATAGTACAGGGTATTCTATATCCTTAGTATTTAAACATAAAGATAGGTAAGAAATTCTCTAGTAGCTTTTAATCCTTATTACTAGAATTACTCTCCATCCTTTGAACATAAGTACATATCAGTAGTTATAAATATTAATATCATCTATACCTAAATCTTTATACTCTCTCATTAATAGATAGAGAGAAGTTTTAATTAACCAAATGTTTTAGAAGAAGCCAATGGTTTGAAAATTGGATTGCTAATTAAAGTTTAAATTCGTAGGCTTGAAAATAATATCCGAATGTATGAAGTAAAGAAAAATAGAAGATTATAGTCAAGTATTTATATACTAAAGTGATGAAGTATTTTGGTATATAGTAGTGAAATAAGAAACTTCCAAATAAAGTGAGGAGAAAATTAAATTTTATTTAAGGAGATGAAAAAGGAACTTTCATCAGATTTAAGTAAAGCTAAATAATGAATAAATCAATAAAATCAGATACTATCAAATATCAAACGTTCTATCAGGTTTTATTGAGCTTTAACTATTTTTTCATCATTTTTAAAGTGAAAAAAGATCAAAAACTAAATCAAAATCAATAGAATTGGCTAAAAACGAAAAAGCTTATAAAAGTTAAAGGCTTTTTAAGTTAACAAAATACATTGAGCTAAATATAGGGAACATACTAGTTCCTTTTGGTGATAAAAATATATTCAGGTAAGTTTTAGAATCATTATGAATTAGTAAAAAATATCATATATAAGGAAGAAAATTAGCAAAGTATTTACTTTTCAGCTTATTACAAATTAGCTAATTTGGAATATTTTATCATTATACATTAAAGAAGTCAACTCTAGTATTAATATATATCTACTTTTCTTTTTGCTATAAATTAAGAAAATGTATTATTAACTTCTAAAATTAAAAGAGCTAAACAAATTTTAGATATAAAAAGAGAAAGATTGAGTCTAAATGATTCAAAAATGCATAAGCATATGCAATAAAGTAAAATACTTTAGAAATCTGAAGCTGAATTAAATTGATCTAAGTTAAGTCATTAAAAAAATGATTTAATAACAAAAAATTCTAGCTGAATGAGAAAAATTATAATAAGAGGAAGAGTAAATATATTAGGCTAGCTACTAAAGCAGTTATAAAAATCTTAGCTGTTGGGAATTTTTTAAGCGAATTATGTGAAAATTGCTTCTAATATATTAATGATATAATCTTTTAGATGTATTAATAATATAAAGTTCTAATATATCTTCATTTTTAGTCTAAAGAAGATAGCTTTCATAAACTAAATCTTATAAAGAAGAGTTAAGGTGTAGAATTCTTATTAATGAAGCTGAAATATGCTTTTATAAATAGAAGCTACAGCTTTAAGATTAGGATAAGCTTGCTTAAAATAGAAAAGCAGACTATTTCTCCTTTATCTAGTTAAAATTATAAATATCATTTCTATAAAGTATCAGAGCGCTTGAAAATAGTCGATTTTAATTTTACATATGATTGATTTTTCCATTTTGCTTAGATCCTTTATTAAATAAAGGCAATGTAACATAGGAGTAAAACTATAAAACATCAATAAATTTTATTATGAACTATCCCTATGATTTCATATCATTTTCTTTATTTCATTCTTTTTAGTTTTTTTAAAACTCTTTCATAAATGAACTCAAATTCATATTAAAGCATGAAGAAAACCTTATTTATCAATTTTATGCCTGATCTTTGTAAAACTTATTAATATCCCTTTATAGCCTGGGGCTTCATGTCATAATTAAGAAAGTTTATTTATCCATACTTTTGAGTTCTTCTCAAATAGTAAAATAAGTTGTGATTATAAAAAATCCTTTCTTTGCTTTCAATTTTTTTTGTGAAGCATTATTTAACTATAGAAAAATTAGAAGTTACTATATCTAATTTATAATTGCTTACTTATCTAGTTAAAACTTTAACAATATATGCATCTCTTTAATGATAGCAATGGACATTAATCCTTGTTTTTACATCTTAAACCTCTCATCTACTAGTTATTAAATTCCTTACTTTTACCTAATTTCATTTATGAGAGTTTTCGTTTTTCTTATTTATGAATTTTTCTTTTTTCTTCAGAATCATTTTTGTTCCTCTAAGATAAAATAAAAAGGTACAAGCAGCTTCTATTAGTTTATTATTTACTTATATTCTTTAACATTGTCAATTAAAATCATTTCATAGACTAGCTTCCTTAGGTTTACTATAAAAGCAAGCATAGTAATGCGTTTTTCTGAATTTCATATACCTGCTATTAATACTTATTTAGGTTCAAGTGACTTATTGCTTATTTTTTAATATAATGATAGATTAATAAATGAACAGCAAATACTCTCTATTATGTGTTTATACTCTGAGTGTAGAATTAGCATATGACAGCCTTTTTTTAAGATAATTTTTAAAGCTTAAATGATAGAATTAAGCATATTTACAGACTTTAATTTTTGGCTTTGTCTACTTAACTAGATTAAGCAAGTTTTGCTACTTTTAGTTTAAATAGCTTTTATAATTTGTTTTCTGCATTAAATTAGATCTATCGTTCTTAATACTACTTGACTATCTTCTTTATCAGGTTTGATTAATCTCTTCACTCTGCATTATAAACATATTTTGTAATATAGTATTCATATCCATTAGCACTTCCAAGGATATACAATTTCTATTGAGCTTAGTATAAATCGAGCCATTTTTACTCGATTTTTGGATTTTAAATTAAAAAATTAGAATTTTTCTTAAGCAAATCACTTATAAATCCCATTTAACCTATCCATACCAAATTATCTCATTTTTTGACTAAAGATACTAAATTTTAACTTAAGTGCATAATATGCTATATTTCGATAAAATTAATTTCAGAAATGAATTTAAATTTAAAAGCTTTCTATTTAAAAATGTTGATATTAGGATATATTCAAAAAGGTTTAATATGAAATCCTATAAATCATAGGTGCTGCATCACTTTTTCCATTATCTTCTCAAAAGCTGTTGGCTTTTCTAGTACTATATTCATGCCCGCATCTAAACAAGCTTGAATATCACTTTGATGAGTAAAAGCTGTGTAACCTATTATTGTTCCTTTAAATCCTTGCTATCGAAGTTTGATAGTTGCGTCTCAACCGTTCATTATTGGCATTTAACAGTCCATTATTATTACTTTAATTCCAAGACAACAATTTCTATCGAGCTAGGCTTCATATAAACTAACGCACTCTTGGCCATTTTAAGCTTCTATAAACTTAATCTAAGTATTTTCAAATAAACTTGCTAGAGTTAGCCTAATTAATGGAGTGTCATCTACTATTACAAGTTGCGGACATTTGCACTTTACTTGATGTTACATTAAAGATCCAAAATCAGGAACGACGAGTTTAGGTTCTCTATGACTTTCCAAAACAAACTACTCCTCAACAAGCTTAGCAGTAACTAAAAATGAAATTTTTGTTCCCATGTCGGATTTTATTTTCAGTGGAGTAGCATTTCTGTTTAACTATTTTACTATAGCATTACATATTGGTAATCCGATATTTGCTGTAGGTAATTCATTCAAAGTATTTAAATCACCAAACATTTCAAGAATTTTTTATTATCTTTCCTGATGAATCCCAACTCCTTCATCTTGTATCTTTATCTTCAAATCTACTGGAGAGTTTTCATCTCTTAAGGTCTAAGTAAATTTGATAGTTATAGTAATTTTTGAGTTCATCTAGGAGTATTTTATAGAGTTTTAAAGCAACTTAGTAATCACATTTTTTATTCTATTTCTATCTCCTTCAACTACTTAGAAGCGATCAATATTAACAAAATTAGTTTAGATTTTTATTTTATTCTCTGATATCTCTTACTTAATATTTCCTTTTACTTCTTTTAATAGCTCTTTGAACGTAAATTCTTAGTTCTAAAGTTAGAAGCTGTTGTTTTAAATATCTACAAAGTCTTTAAAATTATTAACCATCAAAAGAATTTAATTTGCTGATGAGCTAATTAGTTATAAGTTTTACTCTAGAGTTTATTTGAAGTTTTGTATCTGATTTTATAGTGAGATGTTTATCTTATTAATCAGATGGAAAATGTTGGTTATAGGATGTCGTAAATGATGTCCTATGGAACGAATTAGCATCATCTTATATTTATTTTCTAGATCCAGCTGAATTTTACTCTCCTGATGCTCGTAAATCTGAGTTAAGTCATGGAAACTAATAATAGTAGCTTTAGCCTAGTTAAGTTTGATATTCTAAATGCTTACTTTGTAAAACCTATTTTTCTAGTTTTAAATCATACTTATTATTTCGAATTTTTTGACTTCAAAATTACTTTGGTAGATATAAGAAAATAGATCATCTTAAAAGAGTTCAGTTTGGGATTCTAAATATTGAAACTTGTTGATCATCTTAAAGAAATTGCCTTGAAAGAGCTTAGTGGCCTCATCGTTCATATAATGAATACTTTTAGTATCAAAAATGACTAATGCGTTATCTGTCTAAGTAGCTATGAACTTGAACTGATTAAGTTACTCCTTATAAGAGGAGTTCAGGTTGAATAGCTTTCTATTTATCTAATCGTTATAATAGAAAAATATGAATTCAAGTATCTATAGGAGACATATAACAGATAGTTAGTAGATAGATCAGTCCTGGAATTATTACAGGTTAAGGCATAAGAAGATAGTTCCAACTATACTTATAAAGCAATTGAAAGCAAAGTTGTATACTATGAAGAAGCCTGAAATAAACTTACAGCACTGAAACGATCAGATATTAAAGCAGCTACTCATTTCTTCTTTCATCATTTCTAAACAAAAGAAAAACCCAATAAAGATAGTCGTTTTTGCAAGCTATACAGAGTATTATGGATATCTATAAAGTATACGAAGTAAAAAATATCCTGCGATCACATTCGAAAGAAGCCAAAAAAACTCCCCGTCGATTTTAAATAAGAGCCAGTGAACGAACGATCAAAAAGAGAAGTTAATGATGATCGCCTTATAAAGCAAACTCAGTAGAAATTTGTGCTTGGACACAATATGCTACTTGAAATTTTCTTCCCTCAATTTACTCTTAAACTTATATTTGTTCATTATAATGAAAATGCTTTTGATACTGTAAAATAAACTAATTAATATTTTAAAGTTAATAAACCAAAAAATTCTTAAAAAATGAATAACTAAGTAAAGCAAAATTAGTCTTCTTTTTCTTTCACTAACTGCTTCAATCAAATTTTTCCTAATTTGAAAACTTAAATCAGAAAAAGCTGAAAATTTAGCTTTTGCTTTTTAAGAAGAGTTCAAAAACTCTGATCTTTTTGGGATATAATATTTACTTTTTGTATTTATCACTCATTAATGCTTTTTTTGGGTTAATATTTCGAAATTTTCAATTAATTAATCCCCAAAAATTTTATTAAAGGTTTCTAGTCCTAACCTATCAAATACTATCTCACATCTCTCTTTACAAACTACCATCATAATTATGACATTTTAGCTGTCAACTTAAAATAGCTTCTCTTATAATTACCTAAAACCTATTGCTTAACTTTTATCTAAGATCTTTTATTCTCTTTCTACAGTTCAGGAAATAAAGGAGCATTTTACTTATATGAGTCTAATTAAAATCTACTTTAAGCTATTTTTTAATTACCAAAGAACACCGTTATGATATCTCTAGAAATGGAAGCTTAAAATGTAGAGTTGCTTTAGTTCTCTTACTATCTAATCTTTTCGCTCTCTTTTAGGTTTGAAGGAAATTTTATAATAAATCATTTAAAAGCTTGAGGCTTATATTTTTAAATTTTAGATTAGAGGGAAAATTAAAGTAGGAGATTTAGTCAACTGGTATTAAATTAAGTTAACACAATAAATTAGGGTTTAAATCAAGGCTTGAATAATAAGTTATCAAGCTTCATTTACCAACTAAAAACTCTAAAATTAACACCAAAAGTTAATTAATTTTGACTAATTAAAACCACAAAATGACAAAGGATTTACATTTTTAAAAGCGACAAAATACCTAAAAAGCTAGATTTCAGTATGAATAATTCTGGAAATAAGAAAGGTCAGATAAGTAAAATGTAGTTAAGAGATTATGTTGAAGATGTAAAACAGAAGCAGCTTATCAATATCAAAATTTAATTTTAAATAAAGCGAAAATAAAAATAAGCTATCTGAAGGGGCTATTCAACTGAAAACCTACAATTATTTAATTAAAAATTAGCTCTATAGAAGATAAATATTCCCCAAATTCTATACTCATATCGTGCAAAAGCATATCATATATAAAACAAAGGAAATTAAAATAAAAAGCAGGAAGTAAATATGGAAAGACCTTTGAATAAAAGGATAAGATTTAAAAAAGTCACAAAGCAATATTCTTTTGATGTTATTACTCTTTAAGTAAAAATAAATTTCTCTATTCAAAGAACTTATGAATATAGAATCTAGCATAGCTTAGTTATGTTAACTAATAAACAGTCTCTAATTTAATAGCATTAAGTATGATAATCCAAGTAATATCATAAAGGCAATGTATTTAGAGGTATAACTAACATAATCTCTTTTAGTTGCTAGATAACAAAAATAAACTAAAGATCTTAATTAGTTCTTAAGCTTCTCTGCTATTGCTTTTAATAAATTCAGATCAGAATGAGGTTTGGATATAAATATAAAAATTTAAGCTAAAGCTCTTTTAAGATGCAAAGTCAGGGTATAATCAAAAGCAATAAGGATAAATAAATAAGCATTGTCCTTTATATTAGACTATATAATTCTATTAAATTAGCTATTTCCTTATAAATAATAGCTATAAATCAAGCTTATAAAAGTTAAAAATAATAATATAAATCACTTAAATGATAGAAAGTACTCTCATCTTAAAGGTTATAAGGTTTAAGATAATAGACAATTAATATTTTATAACTATTACAACTTGCTCTAAGGTTAATTAGATATAAAGTAAAGACAGGAAATTAACATGTTATTATTTTTGTGGAATTGCTATACATTTATATTTATAAAGATAGCTTAACTATTTTGTTTTAGTCATATCAATAGATCTCAAGATATAATATAATAAGACAAGCATGGATAGATTTTTACACATAAACCCTAAAATTTAGATACATTTTTACAAAATTTATTTCTGTCAATATCACCTCAGCTTTTAATATTTTAACTTATACTTCGCATTGTAAATTAAAAGATAATTATCTTTTGCTTTTTTTACCTTCTTAGATAGTTACCATTTTTAGTGATACTCTTTTGATACCTTTTATTGTTTTCACTCTTATTATTTAAACTTCCACAAACTTGGAATAAAACCTTTATTTTATTTTCTTCTTTCTTTATTCTTGTTTTATTATCACTTCTTTGTGCAATTTTTAGATTTCTTAATCATATACTATTTTAAACTCTAATATTCTTAGTATTAGATTTATAATCTTTACTCTCATTTACCTTTTACTTCTGCTCATTTTGATTTTGATTTCTCTTTTATTCGAATTCAATTTCCTCATAACTATCTTCGGATTCTTACCTTTTCTCTTCCAACCAAAAAAGTCCAGGAAGAATTTACTTTTTTAAGTATTTTTTTAAAACTTAAATTCCGATTTTTAATTCATTTCCTCTCTTATGTTAGATAATTCCCTTCTCCAATTTTAATGAATTTAAGTGGCAAAACTTTGATAATAATGATAGCTATTAATAAGCAATAATGCTTATAAATCTTAATTAAAGAAGGCAATTGAATGGAGATTTAACATAAAAATCAGATAACATATTTAGTATATAAGGTATGCTGTTGGTAGGATATTAGCTAACTAGCGTTGATAGATAGTATATTGAGAGACCATTTATTATTATGTCTATTAAAAAGGCTTAAACTAAGTAAGTTTTTCTTCTTTTACTAAGCAGATAGATGCTTAATAAGCTCATACATTTTATTAGTTGACTCTAGTTCTTATACTCATGTAAATATTTGAAGCTAGAACTTTTGGTATCCTTTGGAAAAATGATGTCATTAGATTTAGCTAACTAGGATATTGTGAACACTTTTGTAAATCTACTCCTTAGTACTTCAAAAAAAGGAGTTTTTTCCATCAACTGTTGCTGTATTTATAAGCATAATAAGCAACTTGATTATAAGCTAATTAGAAGAAATAATAACATTTCTAGCCGTAGAACTAGAATCATACAGATAATTTTAGTTATTTATCTTTACACTCCTAACTTAAATTTTCTCTTTCGTCCATTTTAACTGATTATTCGTTCAAACTATTATCAAGCTGGATTAGTAAATTTCGCTTATTTCCACACCGAATATTGTTTCCTTCAAAATGGAATTTCTTAGTTATGCTATTTTCCAAAACCCTTATATCATCGTAAAACTTCACTAAGGCAAGTTGATTTTTTAATATTAACCATCAGACTCTAGACTGTTAATAGCTATTCTTAAAAGTGTCTTAGACTTTTTGTCTATTCTATTTAAATAAAGATTAAGCATTAAATATCAAAAGGTTAAACTCTTGTAAGGTATAGTAAGGATATAGTTAGAATAAAAGGTCAAAAAGGACTGAGAAGGTATGAATATAATTTGATAATACAACCTCATAGTTAACTTCATTTGATTAGCATAGAAGACAAGGATATAAAAATAGTCATTGCAAAATAAAGTCCCCATATAAAGCATGATTTATAATCAAGATAGAAGAGTAGAAAAGCTACTAAGAAAAGACAAATTAAAGATACATGCTTAAGTAGTAAGTTTTTTCATTATTGATGCTAATATTTAAACATAATATGAAGAAAATTAAATACCAAATATAAAGAAATTTCAATTAACCATAGTGGTTTCTCTAATACTTTTTACAGCTAAAACCAATCATACTTTCTAGCTTATAAGTGAGGATTAATTTTCAATACAATAGAGATAAAATTGGTTAAAAATAAATACTAAAGCTAACTTAAAGATTATAGAAAGATTAATTAGTGGAAAGAAGCTCATGTAATAAGAATTTTGGGGTATTTATTCATTTTAACAACAGATAAAAAGTTAATGATAGAGATAATTTAGGTTTGAGGTTTTTGAGGTGCTTCAACCTCATCAACACATCCTTCTAAATAATTTTCATGGGTATAGTTTAAAAGTCATAGGATTTCGTGCTTCAACTCTCCGTCTTCATCTTTATCATTTCTTGAACTTTTTGCTCCTATATCTTTTTATTACTATTATAGGGGTCAATCATGTTTTTAGTCAATAAATTTTGCCTTACTTATTGCAAAATAGTTTTATTTCCAGTTTTCTAAGCATTTGCCATCAGTAGCTTTTGCGTTCTTAATATTCTTTAAAAATCTTTTTTTAACTTTGATTCAAATTTTCTCTCAAGTTCTTGGATTTTCTTTCATTGTCTGTATAAATGGTTCTTTGCTTATAATAGCAGCAGATATTCTTTTTTCTAAGTCCAGTTAGTAAATTTTAACTACTTTCTTTATTTTCATTTTAACTACTTCATTAGCATCTTAAATTTAAGAAGAAAGCTCAGGTTATGCAAGTATCTTTTTATCGGACTATTATACACATTCTTAGATTTTAATCTCTTACCTATTAATTTAATAAATTTTGCTTCCCTATATGTTTCAAAAGGCAAGAAGGTCGCATTCTTGGCTTATATTTCTCATTTGATAACCTTATTTTTCCTTAGCTATTATACCTTATAATTTAATATTCTCCCCTTTAAATTTGATTACTTTCCCTTACTTCCTCCTCTAGACTTTTGACTATTCCTACCTATTAAAACTGCAAATCTTTATCTTGTTGAAGTATGCAAAAACGCTTCTTAATGAAGATAGGTTTCTGTTATTTTTCATTAGTGAAAGAAAGATTAAGATAAACATAGAGCTCTTAATATGTTTAAAGTGCTTCTAGAAGATTGCTTAATGAAGATTAATATAAAGATGAGCATTGCTAGTGGAAAGAGAAGCGCTACATTAAACTCAGCTATCTCTGGATAGATAATAATAGTATATAAGGCCATGAGAGCTTGAAAGTCATAATATAGAAATAGCTAAAAAACTAGAAGTACTCTTAACTATAAGCCAATAACTAGACTTAACTTAGCTGTCGATTACTCTATCTTATATTATTCAAATTCTCTCAAGGTTTGCTAGCAAAAGGGAAGAGGAAATTAGTTGGATTTTTCATTTTAGTGCATTCTCAAAGAAACTGCAATTTAGAAAAAGAAGACACAGCAGCTTAGCTTAAGTTGATATTATAAACCAGAAGCATCTAAGGACTTAAACTTGAAAATAAACTCCTTGAATCCTTAAAATCAGAAAAGACACAATTAAAACTAACTTTTATTTATACCTTATTATTACTAAGAATAAAAAGGCTAGCTTTAATATGCTTAAATCAATTAATCTACTAGATTTAGAGAAAGCAAGAGAAAGTAAGAGAAAGCTAAAACTACTTATAAAAGAGAAAATTATCATAGAAAGTTGATTATCAATTCTATTTATACAAATTTCATCTACCAAATATATAAAAGAGTCTAGTGCTTAAATATGCTAATAGCTGCTTATGAAGAAATTATAGATAAGTAACCTATTAATTCCTGAGTTAGGATGCTATATATCCATGAATCCAATTGATTTGGGAATATAAATAGCATATAACTGGCTATCAATAAACTTAAGGAATTTATCCATACAACCACTCTTTATTACAGCTTAGCTTTCACGCTAAAATGGTTATGGTTTTTAATTTTAATCCTTAAGAATATATAAAGCAAGTGAATAGCTAAATAATAGAGTCATTATTAGAAAATTAGAAAAATCTAGTAATGTAAAAGTTTTGCTATTAGAGAGTTAAAATAGCTCCTTAACGTATTTAATTTCTATTAGACACATATTAAATTAATAAGGTAAATAACTTATACTTCTAACTATAAATGCTATAAGGAAATTAAAATAACTATGCTAAAATTAAGCTTACAAGGTAAAGTATTCCTTTAGGATTGTACCGAAAGCTTTCAATTAGAACTAAACTGAAGAAAAATTTGGGATAGCGAGATATTTTTATAGTCTGGTAGAAATTGAAATTCTACTATATTCAACCGTATTTTAAGAAGTTAAGCAATCAAAGAATTTTAGATAGTTAGCTTCCACTTCTTAAATTTAATTTCTTTATTAGCTTAGAAAATCAATAGGATCTTAGTAATTTAAGCCATATTTATCCATTATGTAATTTAATAGTCAGAGAAAACTTTTAAGGCATATTTAAGATATAAAACTTATATTATGTTAAATTAAAGTATCTTTCAGCTTTCATCTTCGCTGTGTTTATTTTCCAATTTTTTGTTTCCTTTAAAATGACTTTTTAAGAATTACTCTGTAGACTGCGTTACTATCTATTGGTTATTTTACTAGCTCTATGCATTTTGCTAGTTTTACTAATCTGATTCTTCGTTATTTTCTTCAAATTCTATTGAAGAATTACTTTAGCCTCTTGGAGTGCTAGCTTAACTCTAAATTATATCTTTCTTTTCAGTTTTCTCATTTCAAATTTGTTAGTTATTTGGTAATTCTGGTTCTTTAGGATTTTGAAGTTATTTTTAAATTAATAGTTCTTAATCTTTCTTTAACTGCTCGTTTTTCTAATATTTAATTAAATCATTAATATATGAGATTTATTTATTTACATAATGCTAATAATTCAATAGGATGAAACATTCCTATTCTTTATCTTACTCTACTTTCTAATCTTAATCATGATGAGTATTTAATCTTTCTTAATTTTTCCTATTTTAAATTTGATTAAATCATATCTTATTATTTTGATATCATTGAAGTTTATTTTTCTAAAGGTAAGGACATTTTTAATTGTAATCTACTTAGATATCTAATTTATCTTCATCATATGATTTTCACCTATACAGATTTTAGCCTTAGCTTAGGTTTAATTTTTTATCTTTTTTGTCTAAATAATCTTTCAGCATTTTTGATATCCAGTCGTATAATAATGCATTTCCAAGAGATAATCCTAACCCTATCATGAAATACACTTTTCCACTTGATTCTGTTTTATTGTAGAAGAATCAACCACTCGCTGCATAAATTATTAGATAGAATTTTATTTTCTTCAGGTTGTTATAGTTAAGATGCTATGAAAGTGGCTCAGACTTTGCATATCGTCTTAACATGTTTATTTTATCTACTCAATAGAGAAAGATAAAACTCAGCATTGCCCACATAAAAACTAAAGGACAGAGAGGAGCATAGGCAAAACAAAAGATAAGCGATTTGTTTATATCAGAATACCTCTCTGAAATATCTAGTTGTCTACCCTTGAAAATTTAATTGGCTTAAGCTTAAGAAATAAATTTTTTTTAATCATTAATTTTACATTCAACACATTTTTTTTTTATAACTTGAACAAAGTATAATGGATCGATAAATTTCATAAGAGGGTCTATAAATGCAAAGGTGACTTGAATGTAAAACAAATCAGCTATTAAATTTCCATCTTCTTATCAGTTTTTACTATTGTTGTTTATTAATAGTACCAGAAGAGCTGTTGCAGCACTTTAGCAAACGGTGAGCTTATTAGTAATTGAGATTAATAGCTTAGTCTTAGTCTCGTGAATTTCTAGATTAGTTAGTTTTCTAACTGAAACTTTGAGAACTTTATTGATAATTATAATGAAAATAGAAGCTACTAGAGATGTATAACGTTCAAATCCACCGTATTTATTTTAATGCTTTAAGCTATTTTCGATGTTCTGTTACTATTTCTGAATTCAAAATAAACCTATAAATCCGACTGCTAAGACAAAAAGTGAAATTGACCAAGTAATAGCATATCTTTCGAGCTTTTTTATTAATTTAGCTCCAAGGTTTTCCCAAATTAAATCTTCAGGTTCAGGAGCTCGTTTTATTTTGATCTTTCTTTAATTGAAAAGTTCTGGCTTTTACTTATTTATGCACTTTCTATTAAATCTGTCAATAAAGTCACCTCCAAATTTTTACGTCAATTTTTTAGCATATTCTTCATTCTAAAAAATTACTAGCGCTTCCCCAATTTAACTAGTATCATCTTATTTCATATCTATTTAAATGAGTTTTTTTATGGAATTCATGTCTGACTTCATTTTAGCACTTAAATTTTCTAACTTATTCTTTTGACTCTTTTTATTAAGATATTTGAATTTAGCTTTTAAAGCTTTATTTTTTTCGTAAGCACTAATTTGTTTAATAATATCCCTTCTATCGTAAAGAAAAAATATATCCTTTATTATTTTTTAATCTTTTACTATTTTTTAGCTTAGATTCTAAATTCCGTCAACCAGCCCATTTAGGAAGATTTCAAGTTTTTCTATATCTACTTTTTCATTTCTCTATCCTATATTTCTTATTCAAACCGTAAAATCTGAAATTTCTGTTAATTCTTCGTCAATTTTCTTTGCTTTCTTATCTGTTTAATATTGCATTAGTGCTAGACTTATTATTATCGCTATTATGTTTACTAAGTGTAAGATGCCAAACCATTCCGGAATTGTTTCTTCATCTAGCCAGTATGAAGCTACTGAGCTCATTCTAGGAAACCCAATGTCATTTTCCTTATTATTCTCACCTTTTTTCATACAGAGAACAAACATAGGAAAGGCTACTATGGTAGTAAGAATCATGAGATAAGCAATAATCTTAATATACTCGAAATAAAGCTAGACTCCTGTTCCTAAATCTTTGATTTTGATAATTTTTTCACAAATAGGATATCTTTCAAAATTTTCTTTGCTTTAGTTATTTTATTTTTATTCTTCATTTTGAGCATTTTGAGCATTTTGAGCATTTTGAGCATTTTGAGCATTTTGAGCATTTTGAGCATTTTGAGCATTTTGAGCATTTTGAGCATTTTGAGCATTTTGAGCATTTTGAGCATTTTGAGCATTTTGAGCATTTTGAGCATTTTGAGCATTTTGAGCATTTTGAGCATTTTGAGCATTTTGAGCATTTTGAGCATTTTGAGCATTTTGAGCATTTTGAGCATTTTGAGCATTTTGAGCATTTTGAGCATTTTGAGCATTTTGAGCATTTTGAGCATTTTGAGCATTTTGAGCATTTTGAGCATTTTGAGCATTTTGAGCATTTTGAGCATTTTGAGCATTTTGAGCATTTTGAGCATTTTGAGCATTTTGAGCATTTTGAGCATTTTGAGCATTTTGAGCATTTTGAGCATTTTGAGCATTTTGAGCATTTTGAGCATTTTGAGCATTTTGAGCATTTTGAGCATTTTGAGCATTTTGAGCATTTTGAGCATTTTGAGCATTTTGAGCATTTTGAGCATTTTGAGCATTTTGAGCATTTTGAGCATTTTGAGCATTTTGAGCATTTTGAGCATTTTGAGCATTTTGAGCATTTTGAGCATTTTGAGCATTTTGAGCATTTTGAGCATTTTGAGCATTTTGAGCATTTTGAGCATTTTGAGCATTTTGAGCATTTTGAGCATTTTGAGCATTTTGAGCATTTTGAGCATTTTGAGCATTTTGAGCATTTTGAGCATTTTGAGCATTTTGAGCATTTTGAGCATTTTGAGCATTTTGAGCATTTTGAGCATTTTGAGCATTTTGAGCATTTTGAGCATTTTGAGCATTTTGAGCATTTTGAGCATTTTGAGCATTTTGAGCATTTTGAGCATTTTGAGCATTTTGAGCATTTTGAACATTTTGAACATTTTGAACATTTTGATTTTCTTATGTTACACTTCTTTTTATTTTCATTGTTTTCTATCAGTTTTAAGCTAATTTTAAATCCGCTTTTTCGAACTATTTTCTTCTATTTTCTATATTTATGGTTTTTAGCATTTTAAAATCTTGAAATCAACCTTAAGTTTATAATTTTCTTCTTAAATCCCCATCAAAACCATTATTCCTCTCCGTAGTTTTTTTTTCTTCTACATCTTGTTGATTTTTTAAACTCTAAAGTTCTTAGTTTTCAGTTGGCAAATATTAATCCTCACTAATATTTTCGTACTGCCCGTAATGCATTTTCAATCTATTTTATTAAGTTCCACTTTCATAAATATTATTTTAATTCTCCCTCTTCTATTCTTCAAGCCCATCCTAGTCATATGATAAATAGTACCTGTAAGCTTTTTCCCCTACCTTCTCAATTCTAACTGTATAATTCTATTTGCTTTTCTGTTTTTTTCTTATTTCTGTTAAGGTTGCAGACTTCCTTAACTCCTTAACCTGAGATTTAGTGTTTCCTTCCATTTTTATTAATTTAAATTAAAAGAATTTCAAATCATTATAGCTAATAAAGCTATACTCCCTCTTTATTAGTAATCACGTTAAAGAAGCTTTTAACAGTATAATCAGATATAGAAGTAACAAAGGCAGGTATATGAGTATATGCTATCTAGTAGCCTTTAGATGGCATGCATATAATACTGATAAGTAGCTTATTAAAGTGAGCATTTAGTAATATACATAATAAAAAGGCTTTTGATAAGTATAGACAAGCTAATAGTCCTTTAATAATAAGATAGGCTTTCTATAACTATACCCTTTTATAGGATTGCGTATAGTTCTGATATTTTAAGTTATACTTTCTAATACTCTTCAGAAAGAAAAGCCAATAGATTTTATTATTTCAGGCTTTAAGAGTTGCTTTAGATAAATTTACTATTTAGACTTTAACTTACCTCTATTCATTTTCCTTATACTCTTCAACACTCCAAAGTTCTGCTTCAATTAACTCTAAAATATAAGAAAATAGTTAAAATCTTAGCATGCTAATATGAAGTATGATTAATAGCTCTAATTATAATACTTTTACTAAGAAGAAAGGATTAAGAAACAGTAATTAGAACTGATTTAATAAAGAAGAAGATAATCAGCTAATTTGTATAACTATAACCCTTTCCTTTTTTAATTATATTATTGTATCCATCTACAAGCTATAATAGTTCATTTTGTCTAACTTTTTATTAAATTTAGGTGTTGATAAATATACCCAATCCTTAGTAATTTTACCTTTAAGTCTAGCCTTTTAGTTATTTAGCTCCTTATACTTGCTTAGATTTTCTCTACTATTTTAGTTTATTTTTACTTCAAATCCACTAACTCAAGATCATTTAGCTTGTAAGCCTTTTTCATTTAAGACCTCAATTTGATAATTTTTAATTCTTCCTCGCTTTATATTTATAGTACCCTTTGCTAGTTTTCTAGAGATTTAATCTATAAAATGTGTGGAAAGATACAGTTAGATCGTATGTTTGATATAAAAATCAATAGAGAACTGAGAAAGTAAAAATAGCTTAGCTTCGCAGAATATAAAAAGCAGCTCTAGTTTGCTGAAAGAATAGTAATGTAGGCTTAAGCTATTAAAAGGACTCAATCCTTATGCAAAAGCTTGAATCAATAAGCTAGAAAAGTTAAAAGAAGGACTAAGAAAAGTTAGTTTAATGATGCAAGATTGAATAAATTAGTCTCTTCATTAAGTGTTGTTAAAGCTGAAACGCAAATTCAGAATTAAAATACTACAGAAAGCATATTTAACCCTTGAGTTTTGTTTTAATAATATCCCTTACAATTAGAACTAATTAAACTTAAGGATTTGTTTTATAATGGTAGAGAGAAAGTTTATTTAAGATATATACTATAAAGTAACGCTTTTAGAAGGAGTTGAAGGTACATATTTAAGCTGAATGATTATAAGTAAAAACTCAAGTTATGGACTAAAGTTGGTAATAGATGGAGACATGTTGGAGTCTCATTTCAATCATAATTACTATAAAAGGTCTTTAGGGAAAAGTCAAATTATATCATATAAGGATAGAAGTTATCAAATATGAGAAAGACAATTAAAGGAAAATGAAACGCTAATGCATAGTCCTTTTAGTTGCCTAGCTGTAATAATCCAAATCAATAATTCTATAGTAAGGTTAAATGAACTTAAACTATAAAGCCTGAACGAAGAGATATTTTATCAACTTTAAATCAAAGAATAGAAATTTAATTCACTATAAAAGAAAACTCATATCAATAAACCCAATATGTCTAGATCTAAGTAGCTGAGATATATCTAGTCTAAGCTAAGTACTCTAAACTGCTTATCTAAAATTAGAATACTTATTAAGTTTAATTCATAGAAATTCAAAATCGATAAATAACTAAGGACATAAGTATGACTGGATTATAATGATGTGTAACTTACCTAACAAGTGATTTAATACTTAAAGCACTGCTATACATTTTCTAATTAATGTCAAACTCTTCTTTTGGGACGAGTTTACAAAATTTTAATTCATTTTTGTTAGGAAATAAAAAGGAAAAATCCAACTAATTAAAATTTTTAGACTATATAGTCAGAAGAGTGTATCGATTTTTAAGAAAGCTAGAAGTAAGCAAAAAATTGGCTTTTTTTAAGTTATCTAAAATTCAACGGAAAAAGCACAAAATGAATCAAAGAAAAAATTATCATTTGAGATAAAAACAATGAATAGCAAAATCTAAACCTAGTTATCCATATATACACTATAATTGACTATAACTTAAATGGATAAATTTCTATATCTAATCTATTAGCATTTATAAAATAAGGAAGCAATCTTATAGCTTTCGCAAGGATCTCAAGGATCGTCATTATACTGTTGGAAATCCCTTTTTTGTTTGTGAAGAATTTGAAAATTTTGAACATATTATGGATTGCAATTTTTATATAAATATAAGGAAACAACTTAAGCAAAAGATTGGTAATTTAGATTTAAGGCGTCTCATACTATATGATCAAATTTATATTAGCTAACTACCCAATCAGTAAAATAGAATTTTAGGATTTATGAATAAAGTTTATTAGACAAAATGTCACTAGAAAGAAGACAAGAATTATTTAAAATGGAAAAAGCTGAATAAGAAGACTCTAAAAAGATCGCTTAAGAAAGAAAGAGTTTTGCGAAGAACACTACAAAATAAATGTCTCTTTTTGGAAGAAATCATTCTGATAATTAAATACGCCAATAAACTGTTTTAGTTTACGTCTAATTTCTATATATTTTTGGCTTTGCAAGTATATTATAATTACTCAGATTTAAATTGCAAAAGAGAAAGTAGAACCTATTCAGAGCTATTCTTTTATTAAGATACTAGATACTTAATGTTTAGAGTTTCAAAAAAGAAGTGCTAGAGTACCTTATATCTTAATTAGAGTAATAACTTAAGAAAAACAAACCCCGCTTCACTAATAAAAGATACCTGTGTTTATAAATGGAAGTACAAATGAGATTTCTGTACCAATAAATAGAAAGAAGGGATAATAAGCTAAGTCACTATATCAAGTCTTAAATATTTATTGATTTATTACTTTATGAAGCATACAATTAAGGTAAGAAAGGAAAGATACTAAGTGAGAATGGTTCTTTAACCTTTTTACTAAAACTTAACTTTTTATTATTTTCGTCAATTAATCCATAAATAGAAGATTTTGTCTTCAATTAAGCTTGACTTATCCATATGGATTTACTATAAGTTAGCTGGCTTTTAATTATTATAATATGTTAAAAAGAAATCAGAAAAAGGTAAAATGGAAAAGAAATGAATAAGACAGATGGCAGATAAGAGTCTTGAAATCATATCGAAAAGAAAAACCATCCAAGCAGGTTAACTCTGCGTTTCTCTAAGAAATCTTTAATTTACTTTGCTCTTATAAAGAGTAAGGAATAATTCATTAAAATAATGCTGAAATTATAAGAAGAAATCAAATAATTGAAAACAGGATAAGAAAAGCTAAAGTAAGAACTATTAAAACAAGGAATAATATATAGACTTTAGACTTTTTTCAAATAGAGGATTTAAAAACCTTTTGATTCATTTAATAACTTTAAATAAACTAGATTATTTCTAGCAAATGAACAAAGAAATAAAACCAAACAGTACAGAAGATATTAGATTATTCCTTTTGAACCATCAAAAGTTTAAGCAACATTATTTATCCCTAGATTAAGGAACTATGATAAATGAAAATGTTCAAAAGGAAAACATTTATTAAACTTAGAACTTTTGACTTAAATTATTAAAGAGCTTCATAATCATAATGATCCAAAGATTTAGAAATATAATATTTTATTAAGATAGGAAAATAAATATAATCCTATATTTTTAGGTTAGCATTAGAGTAGTTAAGATTGCTTTTGATTAGCTATTTTTTATTATCTTTAATAGATATTATCTGATATTTTATTATATAAGGGAATTAAAAACTTTATTAATCGATAAAGTAAATTCAGAATGTTTCTTTCACTCTCCATTTTCTTTTTTCTTGAACTTCTACTTTCTACTCCTTTACTTTTTAAAACTAATGCTGAGCATGTTCAATAGAATAAGATTCTTACTTGATCTCTGATTGAAACTGTGGATATTACATATCCTGATAATCAGCTTCTTCTTCTTCAACACAATAGTCTTCAAAACCGATCAAAGAGATACTTTTGCTTTATGGAATATTTTAATTATTCAATACTTTCTCCTGTTATACCGTGTTTTATTTTATTTAATTCAGCGATTTTATAACTTCCTATTTCACTCTTTATGATTATGGCTGATCCAACTCATCCAGATTTTAAAGAGTTTATTAAGTGCTTTTAATATTTTAAATATCATTGTACAAAGTATGTTTATTTTCAGTTTGCTGAAACTGCTAATCTTAGATATTAATATCAGCTTATTGTTACTTTTATTCAAATATTGCATTCAAAAAGGTATTTTATGAATTGACATAATTGAAGTAGTTATAAATTAAGAAACTTTGGTAATTCTTTTTCTATTCATCTGAGTTTTCTTAAGTTAAAGAGCAAACTTAAGATGCTTCTTTATCCACTTTGTCAGTTTTATTTTAAGTTTAATTGTTGTATAAAATTTTCATTATATGCTGTTAAAGATAAGGACATTTTAATCGTAAATCACTTTCGCTCTTTTAAAGAATTTTATCTTGAAAATGTTTTATTTTACTAAACTTGAACTCCTCTTTTACATAAACGTATACTCTCTTTCAGCATTTTTGATATCCAGTCGTATAATAATGCATTTCCAAGAGATAATCCTAACCCTATCATGAAATACACTTTTCCACTTGATTCTGTTTTATTGTAGAAGAATCAACCACTCGCTGCATAAATTATTAGATAGAATTTTATTTTCTTCAGGTTGTTATAGTTAAGATGCTATGAAAGTGGCTCAGACTTTGCATACCGTCTTAACATGTTTATTTTATCTACTCAATAGAGAAAGATAAAACTCAGCATTGCCCACATAAAAACTAAAGGACAGATAGGAGCATAGGCAAAACAAAAGATAAGCGATTTGTTTATTTCTGAATATCTTGCTGCAATATCTAGTTGTCTACCCTTGAAAATTTAATTGGCTTAAGCTTAAGAAATGAATTTGTTTTAATCATTAATTTTACATTCAACACATTTTCTTTTAATAACTTGAACAAAGTATAATGGATCGATAAATTTCATAAGAGGGTCTATAAATGCAAAGGTGATTTGAATGTAAAACAAATCAGTTATTAAGTTTCCATCTTCTTATCAGTTTTTTACTATTGTTGTTTATTAATAGTACCAGAAGAGCTGTTGCAGCACTTTAGCAAACTGTGAGCTTATTAGTAATTGAGATTAATAGCTTAGTCTTAGTCTCGTGAATTTCTAGGTTAGTTAGTTTTCTAACTGAAATTTTGAGAACTTAATTGATAATGATGATGAAAATAGAAGCTACTAGAGATGTATAATGTTCAAATCCACCGTATTTATTTTAATGCTTTAAGCTATTTTCGATGTTCTGTTACTATTTCTGAATTCAAAATAAACCTATAAATCCGACTGCTAAGACAAAAAGTGAAATTGACCAAGTAATAGCATATCTTTCGAGCTTTTTTATTAATTTAGCTCCAAGGTTTTCCCAAATTAAATCTTCAGGTTCAGGAGCTCGTTTTATTTTGATCTTTCTTTAATTGAAAAGTTCTGGCTTTTACTTATTTATGCACTTTCTATTAAATCTGTCAATAAAGTCACCTCCAAATTTTTACGTCAATTTTTTAGCATATTCTTCATTCTAAAAAATTACTAGCGCTTCCCCAATTTAACTAGTATCATCTTATTTCATATCTATTTAAATGAGTTTTTTTATGGAATTCATGTCTGACTTCATTTTAGCACTTAAATTTTCTAACTTATTCTTTTGACTCTTTTTATTAAGATATTTGAATTTAGCTTTTAAAGCTTTATTTTTTTCGTAAGCACTAATTTGTTTAATAATATCCCTTCTATCGTAAAGAAAAAATATATCCTTTATTATTTTTTAATCTTTTACTATTTTTTAGCTTAGATTCTAAATTCCGTCAACCAGCCCATTTAGGAAGATTTCAAGTTTTTCTATATCTACTTTTTCATTTCTCTATCCTATATTTCTTATTCAAACCGTAAAATCTGAAATTTCTGTTAATTCTTCGTCAATTTTCTTTGCTTTCTTATCTGTTTAATATTGCATTAGTGCTAGACTTATTATTATCGCTATTATGTTTACTAAGTGTAAGATGCCAAACCATTCCGGAATTGTTTCTTCATCTAGCCAGTATGAAGCTACTGAGCTCATTCTAGGAAACCCAATGTCATTTTCCTTATTATTCTCACCTTTTTTCATACAGAGAACAAACATAGGAAAGGCTACTATGGTAGTAAGAATCATGAGATAAGCAATAATCTTAATATACTCGAAATAAAGCTAGACTCCTGTTCCTAAATCTTTGATTTTGATAATTTTTTCACAAATAGGATATCTTTCAAAATTTTCTTTGCTTTAGTTATTTTATTTTTATTCTTCATTTTGAGCATTTTGAGCATTTTGAGCATTTTGAGCATTTTGAGCATTTTGAGCATTTTGAGCATTTTGAGCATTTTGAGCATTTTGAGCATTTTGAGCATTTTGAGCATTTTGAGCATTTTGAGCATTTTGAGCATTTTGAGCATTTTGAGCATTTTGAGCATTTTGAGCATTTTGAGCATTTTGAGCATTTTGAGCATTTTGAGCATTTTGAGCATTTTGAGCATTTTGAGCATTTTGAGCATTTTGAGCATTTTGAGCATTTTGAGCATTTTGAGCATTTTGAGCATTTTGAGCATTTTGAGCATTTTGAGCATTTTGAGCATTTTGAGCATTTTGAGCATTTTGAGCATTTTGAGCATTTTGAGCATTTTGAGCATTTTGAGCATTTTGAGCATTTTGAGCATTTTGAGCATTTTGAGCATTTTGAGCATTTTGAGCATTTTGAGCATTTTGAGCATTTTGAGCATTTTGAGCATTTTGAGCATTTTGAGCATTTTGAGCATTTTGAGCATTTTGAGCATTTTGAGCATTTTGAGCATTTTGAACATTTTGAACATTTTGAACATTTTGATTTTCTTATGTTACACTTCTTTTTATTTTCATTGTTTTCTATCAGTTTTAAGCTAATTTTAAATCCGCTTTTTCGAACTATTTTCTTCTATTTTCTATATTTATGGTTTTTAGCATTTTAAAATCTTGAAATCAACCTTAAGTTTATAATTTTCTTCTTAAATCCCCATCAAAACCATTATTCCTCTCCGTAGTTTTTTTTTCTTCTACATCTTGTTGATTTTTTAAACTCTAAAGTTCTTAGTTTTCAGTTGGCAAATATTAATCCTCACTAATATTTTCGTACTGCCCGTAATGCATTTTCAATCTATTTTATTAAGTTCCACTTTCATAAATATTATTTTAATTCTCCCTCTTCTATTCTTCAAGCCCATCCTAGTCATATGATAAATAGTACCTGTAAGCTTTTTCCCCTACCTTCTCAATTCTAACTGTATAATTCTATTTGCTTTTCTGTTTTTTTCTTATTTCTGTTAAGGTTGCAGACTTCCTTAACTCCTTAACCTGAGATTTAGTGTTTCCTTCCATTTTTATTAATTTAAATTAAAAGAATTTCAAATCATTATAGCTAATAAAGCTATACTCCCTCTTTATTAGTAATCACGTTAAAGAAGCTTTTAACAGTATAATCAGATATAGAAGTAACAAAGGCAGGTATATGAGTATATGCTATCTAGTAGCCTTTAGATGGCATGCATATAATACTGATAAGTAGCTTATTAAAGTGAGCATTTAGTAATATACATAATAAAAAGGCTTTTGATAAGTATAGACAAGCTAATAGTCCTTTAATAATAAGATAGGCTTTCTATAACTATACCCTTTTATAGGATTGCGTATAGTTCTGATATTTTAAGTTATACTTTCTAATACTCTTCAGAAAGAAAAGCCAATAGATTTTATTATTTCAGGCTTTAAGAGTTGCTTTAGATAAATTTACTATTTAGACTTTAACTTACCTCTATTCATTTTCCTTATACTCTTCAACACTCCAAAGTTCTGCTTCAATTAACTCTAAAATATAAGAAAATAGTTAAAATCTTAGCATGCTAATATGAAGTATGATTAATAGCTCTAATTATAATACTTTTACTAAGAAGAAAGGATTAAGAAACAGTAATTAGAACTGATTTAATAAAGAAGAAGATAATCAGCTAATTTGTATAACTATAACCCTTTCCTTTTTTAATTATATTATTGTATCCATCTACAAGCTATAATAGTTCATTTTGTCTAACTTTTTATTAAATTTAGGTGTTGATAAATATACCCAATCCTTAGTAATTTTACCTTTAAGTCTAGCCTTTTAGTTATTTAGCTCCTTATACTTGCTTAGATTTTCTCTACTATTTTAGTTTATTTTTACTTCAAATCCACTAACTCAAGATCATTTAGCTTGTAAGCCTTTTTCATTTAAGACCTCAATTTGATAATTTTTAATTCTTCCTCGCTTTATATTTATAGTACCCTTTGCTAGTTTTCTAGAGATTTAATCTATAAAATGTGTGGAAAGATACAGTTAGATCGTATGTTTGATATAAAAATCAATAGAGAACTGAGAAAGTAAAAATAGCTTAGCTTCGCAGAATATAAAAAGCAGCTCTAGTTTGCTGAAAGAATAGTAATGTAGGCTTAAGCTATTAAAAGGACTCAATCCTTATGCAAAAGCTTGAATCAATAAGCTAGAAAAGTTAAAAGAAGGACTAAGAAAAGTTAGTTTAATGATGCAAGATTGAATAAATTAGTCTCTTCATTAAGTGTTGTTAAAGCTGAAACGCAAATTCAGAATTAAAATACTACAGAAAGCATATTTAACCCTTGAGTTTTGTTTTAATAATATCCCTTACAATTAGAACTAATTAAACTTAAGGATTTGTTTTATAATGGTAGAGAGAAAGTTTATTTAAGATATATACTATAAAGTAACGCTTTTAGAAGGAGTTGAAGGTACATATTTAAGCTGAATGATTATAAGTAAAAACTCAAGTTATGGACTAAAGTTGGTAATAGATGGAGACATGTTGGAGTCTCATTTCAATCATAATTACTATAAAAGGTCTTTAGGGAAAAGTCAAATTATATCATATAAGGATAGAAGTTATCAAATATGAGAAAGACAATTAAAGGAAAATGAAACGCTAATGCATAGTCCTTTTAGTTGCCTAGCTGTAATAATCCAAATCAATAATTCTATAGTAAGGTTAAATGAACTTAAACTATAAAGCCTGAACGAAGAGATATTTTATCAACTTTAAATCAAAGAATAGAAATTTAATTCACTATAAAAGAAAACTCATATCAATAAACCCAATATGTCTAGATCTAAGTAGCTGAGATATATCTAGTCTAAGCTAAGTACTCTAAACTGCTTATCTAAAATTAGAATACTTATTAAGTTTAATTCATAGAAATTCAAAATCGATAAATAACTAAGGACATAAGTATGACTGGATTATAATGATGTGTAACTTACCTAACAAGTGATTTAATACTTAAAGCACTGCTATACATTTTCTAATTAATGTCAAACTCTTCTTTTGGGACGAGTTTACAAAATTTTAATTCATTTTTGTTAGGAAATAAAAAGGAAAAATCCAACTAATTAAAATTTTTAGACTATATAGTCAGAAGAGTGTATCGATTTTTAAGAAAGCTAGAAGTAAGCAAAAAATTGGCTTTTTTTAAGTTATCTAAAATTCAACGGAAAAAGCACAAAATGAATCAAAGAAAAAATTATCATTTGAGATAAAAACAATGAATAGCAAAATCTAAACCTAGTTATCCATATATACACTATAATTGACTATAACTTAAATGGATAAATTTCTATATCTAATCTATTAGCATTTATAAAATAAGGAAGCAATCTTATAGCTTTCGCAAGGATCTCAAGGATCGTCATTATACTGTTGGAAATCCCTTTTTTGTTTGTGAAGAATTTGAAAATTTTGAACATATTATGGATTGCAATTTTTATATAAATATAAGGAAACAACTTAAGCAAAAGATTGGTAATTTAGATTTAAGGCGTCTCATACTATATGATCAAATTTATATTAGCTAACTACCCAATCAGTAAAATAGAATTTTAGGATTTATGAATAAAGTTTATTAGACAAAATGTCACTAGAAAGAAGACAAGAATTATTTAAAATGGAAAAAGCTGAATAAGAAGACTCTAAAAAGATCGCTTAAGAAAGAAAGAGTTTTGCGAAGAACACTACAAAATAAATGTCTCTTTTTGGAAGAAATCATTCTGATAATTAAATACGCCAATAAACTGTTTTAGTTTACGTCTAATTTCTATATATTTTTGGCTTTGCAAGTATATTATAATTACTCAGATTTAAATTGCAAAAGAGAAAGTAGAACCTATTCAGAGCTATTCTTTTATTAAGATACTAGATACTTAATGTTTAGAGTTTCAAAAAAGAAGTGCTAGAGTACCTTATATCTTAATTAGAGTAATAACTTAAGAAAAACAAACCCCGCTTCACTAATAAAAGATACCTGTGTTTATAAATGGAAGTACAAATGAGATTTCTGTACCAATAAATAGAAAGAAGGGATAATAAGCTAAGTCACTATATCAAGTCTTAAATATTTATTGATTTATTACTTTATGAAGCATACAATTAAGGTAAGAAAGGAAAGATACTAAGTGAGAATGGTTCTTTAACCTTTTTACTAAAACTTAACTTTTTATTATTTTCGTCAATTAATCCATAAATAGAAGATTTTGTCTTCAATTAAGCTTGACTTATCCATATGGATTTACTATAAGTTAGCTGGCTTTTAATTATTATAATATGTTAAAAAGAAATCAGAAAAAGGTAAAATGGAAAAGAAATGAATAAGACAGATGGCAGATAAGAGTCTTGAAATCATATCGAAAAGAAAAACCATCCAAGCAGGTTAACTCTGCGTTTCTCTAAGAAATCTTTAATTTACTTTGCTCTTATAAAGAGTAAGGAATAATTCATTAAAATAATGCTGAAATTATAAGAAGAAATCAAATAATTGAAAACAGGATAAGAAAAGCTAAAGTAAGAACTATTAAAACAAGGAATAATATATAGACTTTAGACTTTTTTCAAATAGAGGATTTAAAAACCTTTTGATTCATTTAATAACTTTAAATAAACTAGATTATTTCTAGCAAATGAACAAAGAAATAAAACCAAACAGTACAGAAGATATTAGATTATTCCTTTTGAACCATCAAAAGTTTAAGCAACATTATTTATCCCTAGATTAAGGAACTATGATAAATGAAAATGTTCAAAAGGAAAACATTTATTAAACTTAGAACTTTTGACTTAAATTATTAAAGAGCTTCATAATCATAATGATCCAAAGATTTAGAAATATAATATTTTATTAAGATAGGAAAATAAATATAATCCTATATTTTTAGGTTAGCATTAGAGTAGTTAAGATTGCTTTTGATTAGCTATTTTTTATTATCTTTAATAGATATTATCTGATATTTTATTATATAAGGGAATTAAAAACTTTATTAATCGATAAAGTAAATTCAGAATGTTTCTTTCACTCTCCATTTTCTTTTTTCTTGAACTTCTACTTTCTACTCCTTTACTTTTTAAAACTAATGCTGAGCATGTTCAATAGAATAAGATTCTTACTTGATCTCTGATTGAAACTGTGGATATTACATATCCTGATAATCAGCTTCTTCTTCTTCAACACAATAGTCTTCAAAACCGATCAAAGAGATACTTTTGCTTTATGGAATATTTTAATTATTCAATACTTTCTCCTGTTATACCGTGTTTTATTTTATTTAATTCAGCGATTTTATAACTTCCTATTTCACTCTTTATGATTATGGCTGATCCAACTCATCCAGATTTTAAAGAGTTTATTAAGTGCTTTTAATATTTTAAATATCATTGTACAAAGTATGTTTATTTTCAGTTTGCTGAAACTGCTAATCTTAGATATTAATATCAGCTTATTGTTACTTTTATTCAAATATTGCATTCAAAAAGGTATTTTATGAATTGACATAATTGAAGTAGTTATAAATTAAGAAACTTTGGTAATTCTTTTTCTATTCATCTGAGTTTTCTTAAGTTAAAGAGCAAACTTAAGATGCTTCTTTATCCACTTTGTCAGTTTTATTTTAAGTTTAATTGTTGTATAAAATTTTCATTATATGCTGTTAAAGATAAGGACATTTTAATCGTAAATCACTTTCGCTCTTTTTAAAGAATTTTATCTTGAAAATGTTTTATTTTACTAAACTTGAACTCCTCTTTTACATAAACGTATACTCTCTTTCAGCATTTTTGATATCCAGTCGTATAATAATGCATTTCCAAGAGATAATCCTAACCCTATCATGAAATACACTTTTCCACTTGATTCTGTTTTATTGTAGAAGAATCAACCACTCGCTGCATAAATTATTAGATAGAATTTTATTTTCTTCAGGTTGTTATAGTTAAGATGCTATGAAAGTGGCTCAGACTTTGCATACCGTCTTAACATGTTTATTTTATCTACTCAATAGAGAAAGATAAAACTCAGCATTGCCCACATAAAAACTAAAGGACAGATAGGAGCATAGGCAAAACAAAAGATAAGCGATTTGTTTATTTCTGAATATCTTGCTGCAATATCTAGTTGTCTACCCTTGAAAATTTAATTGGCTTAAGCTTAAGAAATGAATTTGTTTTAATCATTAATTTTACATTCAACACATTTTCTTTTAATAACTTGAACAAAGTATAATGGATCGATAAATTTCATAAGAGGGTCTATAAATGCAAAGGTGATTTGAATGTAAAACAAATCAGTTATTAAGTTTCCATCTTCTTATCAGTTTTTACTATTGTTGTTTATTAATAGTACCAGAAGAGCTGTTGCAGCACTTTAGCAAACTGTGAGCTTATTAGTAATTGAGATTAATAGCTTAGTCTTAGTCTCGTGAATTTCTAGGTTAGTTAGTTTTCTAACTGAAATTTTGAGAACTTAATTGATAATGATGATGAAAATAGAAGCTACTAGAGATGTATAATGTTCAAATCCACCGTATTTATTTTAATGCTTTAAGCTATTTTCGATGTTCTGTTACTATTTCTGAATTCAAAATAAACCTATAAATCCGACTGCTAAGACAAAAAGTGAAATTGACCAAGTAATAGCATATCTTTCGAGCTTTTTTATTAATTTAGCTCCAAGGTTTTCCCAAATTAAATCTTCAGGTTCAGGAGCTCGTTTTATTTTGATCTTTCTTTAATTGAAAAGTTCTGGCTTTTACTTATTTATGCACTTTCTATTAAATCTGTCAATAAAGTCACCTCCAAATTTTTACGTCAATTTTTTAGCATATTCTTCATTCTAAAAAATTACTAGCGCTTCCCCAATTTAACTAGTATCATCTTATTTCATATCTATTTAAATGAGTTTTTTTATGGAATTCATGTCTGACTTCATTTTAGCACTTAAATTTTCTAACTTATTCTTTTGACTCTTTTTATTAAGATATTTGAATTTAGCTTTTAAAGCTTTATTTTTTTCGTAAGCACTAATTTGTTTAATAATATCCCTTCTATCGTAAAGAAAAAATATATCCTTTATTATTTTTTAATCTTTTACTATTTTTTAGCTTAGATTCTAAATTCCGTCAACCAGCCCATTTAGGAAGATTTCAAGTTTTTCTATATCTACTTTTTCATTTCTCTATCCTATATTTCTTATTCAAACCGTAAAATCTGAAATTTCTGTTAATTCTTCGTCAATTTTCTTTGCTTTCTTATCTGTTTAATATTGCATTAGTGCTAGACTTATTATTATCGCTATTATGTTTACTAAGTGTAAGATGCCAAACCATTCCGGAATTGTTTCTTCATCTAGCCAGTATGAAGCTACTGAGCTCATTCTAGGAAACCCAATGTCATTTTCCTTATTATTCTCACCTTTTTTCATACAGAGAACAAACATAGGAAAGGCTACTATGGTAGTAAGAATCATGAGATAAGCAATAATCTTAATATACTCGAAATAAAGCTAGACTCCTGTTCCTAAATCTTTGATTTTGATAATTTTTTCACAAATAGGATATCTTTCAAAATTTTCTTTGCTTTAGTTATTTTATTTTTATTCTTCATTTTGAGCATTTTGAGCATTTTGAGCATTTTGAGCATTTTGAGCATTTTGAGCATTTTGAGCATTTTGAGCATTTTGAGCATTTTGAGCATTTTGAGCATTTTGAGCATTTTGAGCATTTTGAGCATTTTGAGCATTTTGAGCATTTTGAGCATTTTGAGCATTTTGAGCATTTTGAGCATTTTGAGCATTTTGAGCATTTTGAGCATTTTGAGCATTTTGAGCATTTTGAGCATTTTGAGCATTTTGAGCATTTTGAGCATTTTGAGCATTTTGAGCATTTTGAGCATTTTGAGTATTTTGAGCATTTTGAGCATTTTGAGCATTTTGAGCATTTTGAGCATTTTGAGCATTTTGAGCATTTTGAGCATTTTGAGCATTTTGAGCATTTTGAGCATTTTGAGCATTTTGAGCATTTTGAGCATTTTGAGCATTTTGAGCATTTTGAGCATTTTGAGCATTTTGAGCATTTTGAGCATTTTGAGCATTTTGAGCATTTTGAGCATTTTGAACATTTTGAACATTTTGAACATTTTGATTTTCTTATGTTACACTTCTTTTTATTTTCATTGTTTTCTATCAGTTTTAAGCTAATTTTAAATCCGCTTTTTCGAACTATTTTCTTCTATTTTCTATATTTATGGTTTTTAGCATTTTAAAATCTTGAAATCAACCTTAAGTTTATAATTTTCTTCTTAAATCCCCATCAAAACCATTATTCCTCTCCGTAGTTTTTTTTTCTTCTACATCTTGTTGATTTTTTAAACTCTAAAGTTCTTAGTTTTCAGTTGGCAAATATTAATCCTCACTAATATTTTCGTACTGCCCGTAATGCATTTTCAATCTATTTTATTAAGTTCCACTTTCATAAATATTATTTTAATTCTCCCTCTTCTATTCTTCAAGCCCATCCTAGTCATATGATAAATAGTACCTGTAAGCTTTTTCCCCTACCTTCTCAATTCTAACTGTATAATTCTATTTGCTTTTCTGTTTTTTTCTTATTTCTGTTAAGGTTGCAGACTTCCTTAACTCCTTAACCTGAGATTTAGTGTTTCCTTCCATTTTTATTAATTTAAATTAAAAGAATTTCAAATCATTATAGCTAATAAAGCTATACTCCCTCTTTATTAGTAATCACGTTAAAGAAGCTTTTAACAGTATAATCAGATATAGAAGTAACAAAGGCAGGTATATGAGTATATGCTATCTAGTAGCCTTTAGATGGCATGCATATAATACTGATAAGTAGCTTATTAAAGTGAGCATTTAGTAATATACATAATAAAAAGGCTTTTGATAAGTATAGACAAGCTAATAGTCCTTTAATAATAAGATAGGCTTTCTATAACTATACCCTTTTATAGGATTGCGTATAGTTCTGATATTTTAAGTTATACTTTCTAATACTCTTCAGAAAGAAAAGCCAATAGATTTTATTATTTCAGGCTTTAAGAGTTGCTTTAGATAAATTTACTATTTAGACTTTAACTTACCTCTATTCATTTTCCTTATACTCTTCAACACTCCAAAGTTCTGCTTCAATTAACTCTAAAATATAAGAAAATAGTTAAAATCTTAGCATGCTAATATGAAGTATGATTAATAGCTCTAATTATAATACTTTTACTAAGAAGAAAGGATTAAGAAACAGTAATTAGAACTGATTTAATAAAGAAGAAGATAATCAGCTAATTTGTATAACTATAACCCTTTCCTTTTTTAATTATATTATTGTATCCATCTACAAGCTATAATAGTTCATTTTGTCTAACTTTTTATTAAATTTAGGTGTTGATAAATATACCCAATCCTTAGTAATTTTACCTTTAAGTCTAGCCTTTTAGTTATTTAGCTCCTTATACTTGCTTAGATTTTCTCTACTATTTTAGTTTATTTTTACTTCAAATCCACTAACTCAAGATCATTTAGCTTGTAAGCCTTTTTCATTTAAGACCTCAATTTGATAATTTTTAATTCTTCCTCGCTTTATATTTATAGTACCCTTTGCTAGTTTTCTAGAGATTTAATCTATAAAATGTGTGGAAAGATACAGTTAGATCGTATGTTTGATATAAAAATCAATAGAGAACTGAGAAAGTAAAAATAGCTTAGCTTCGCAGAATATAAAAAGCAGCTCTAGTTTGCTGAAAGAATAGTAATGTAGGCTTAAGCTATTAAAAGGACTCAATCCTTATGCAAAAGCTTGAATCAATAAGCTAGAAAAGTTAAAAGAAGGACTAAGAAAAGTTAGTTTAATGATGCAAGATTGAATAAATTAGTCTCTTCATTAAGTGTTGTTAAAGCTGAAACGCAAATTCAGAATTAAAATACTACAGAAAGCATATTTAACCCTTGAGTTTTGTTTTAATAATATCCCTTACAATTAGAACTAATTAAACTTAAGGATTTGTTTTATAATGGTAGAGAGAAAGTTTATTTAAGATATATACTATAAAGTAACGCTTTTAGAAGGAGTTGAAGGTACATATTTAAGCTGAATGATTATAAGTAAAAACTCAAGTTATGGACTAAAGTTGGTAATAGATGGAGACATGTTGGAGTCTCATTTCAATCATAATTACTATAAAAGGTCTTTAGGGAAAAGTCAAATTATATCATATAAGGATAGAAGTTATCAAATATGAGAAAGACAATTAAAGGAAAATGAAACGCTAATGCATAGTCCTTTTAGTTGCCTAGCTGTAATAATCCAAATCAATAATTCTATAGTAAGGTTAAATGAACTTAAACTATAAAGCCTGAACGAAGAGATATTTTATCAACTTTAAATCAAAGAATAGAAATTTAATTCACTATAAAAGAAAACTCATATCAATAAACCCAATATGTCTAGATCTAAGTAGCTGAGATATATCTAGTCTAAGCTAAGTACTCTAAACTGCTTATCTAAAATTAGAATACTTATTAAGTTTAATTCATAGAAATTCAAAATCGATAAATAACTAAGGACATAAGTATGACTGGATTATAATGATGTGTAACTTACCTAACAAGTGATTTAATACTTAAAGCACTGCTATACATTTTCTAATTAATGTCAAACTCTTCTTTTGGGACGAGTTTACAAAATTTTAATTCATTTTTGTTAGGAAATAAAAAGGAAAAATCCAACTAATTAAAATTTTTAGACTATATAGTCAGAAGAGTGTATCGATTTTTAAGAAAGCTAGAAGTAAGCAAAAAATTGGCTTTTTTTAAGTTATCTAAAATTCAACGGAAAAAGCACAAAATGAATCAAAGAAAAAATTATCATTTGAGATAAAAACAATGAATAGCAAAATCTAAACCTAGTTATCCATATATACACTATAATTGACTATAACTTAAATGGATAAATTTCTATATCTAATCTATTAGCATTTATAAAATAAGGAAGCAATCTTATAGCTTTCGCAAGGATCTCAAGGATCGTCATTATACTGTTGGAAATCCCTTTTTTGTTTGTGAAGAATTTGAAAATTTTGAACATATTATGGATTGCAATTTTTATATAAATATAAGGAAACAACTTAAGCAAAAGATTGGTAATTTAGATTTAAGGCGTCTCATACTATATGATCAAATTTATATTAGCTAACTACCCAATCAGTAAAATAGAATTTTAGGATTTATGAATAAAGTTTATTAGACAAAATGTCACTAGAAAGAAGACAAGAATTATTTAAAATGGAAAAAGCTGAATAAGAAGACTCTAAAAAGATCGCTTAAGAAAGAAAGAGTTTTGCGAAGAACACTACAAAATAAATGTCTCTTTTTGGAAGAAATCATTCTGATAATTAAATACGCCAATAAACTGTTTTAGTTTACGTCTAATTTCTATATATTTTTGGCTTTGCAAGTATATTATAATTACTCAGATTTAAATTGCAAAAGAGAAAGTAGAACCTATTCAGAGCTATTCTTTTATTAAGATACTAGATACTTAATGTTTAGAGTTTCAAAAAAGAAGTGCTAGAGTACCTTATATCTTAATTAGAGTAATAACTTAAGAAAAACAAACCCCGCTTCACTAATAAAAGATACCTGTGTTTATAAATGGAAGTACAAATGAGATTTCTGTACCAATAAATAGAAAGAAGGGATAATAAGCTAAGTCACTATATCAAGTCTTAAATATTTATTGATTTATTACTTTATGAAGCATACAATTAAGGTAAGAAAGGAAAGATACTAAGTGAGAATGGTTCTTTAACCTTTTTACTAAAACTTAACTTTTTATTATTTTCGTCAATTAATCCATAAATAGAAGATTTTGTCTTCAATTAAGCTTGACTTATCCATATGGATTTACTATAAGTTAGCTGGCTTTTAATTATTATAATATGTTAAAAAGAAATCAGAAAAAGGTAAAATGGAAAAGAAATGAATAAGACAGATGGCAGATAAGAGTCTTGAAATCATATCGAAAAGAAAAACCATCCAAGCAGGTTAACTCTGCGTTTCTCTAAGAAATCTTTAATTTACTTTGCTCTTATAAAGAGTAAGGAATAATTCATTAAAATAATGCTGAAATTATAAGAAGAAATCAAATAATTGAAAACAGGATAAGAAAAGCTAAAGTAAGAACTATTAAAACAAGGAATAATATATAGACTTTAGACTTTTTTCAAATAGAGGATTTAAAAACCTTTTGATTCATTTAATAACTTTAAATAAACTAGATTATTTCTAGCAAATGAACAAAGAAATAAAACCAAACAGTACAGAAGATATTAGATTATTCCTTTTGAACCATCAAAAGTTTAAGCAACATTATTTATCCCTAGATTAAGGAACTATGATAAATGAAAATGTTCAAAAGGAAAACATTTATTAAACTTAGAACTTTTGACTTAAATTATTAAAGAGCTTCATAATCATAATGATCCAAAGATTTAGAAATATAATATTTTATTAAGATAGGAAAATAAATATAATCCTATATTTTTAGGTTAGCATTAGAGTAGTTAAGATTGCTTTTGATTAGCTATTTTTTATTATCTTTAATAGATATTATCTGATATTTTATTATATAAGGGAATTAAAAACTTTATTAATCGATAAAGTAAATTCAGAATGTTTCTTTCACTCTCCATTTTCTTTTTTCTTGAACTTCTACTTTCTACTCCTTTACTTTTTAAAACTAATGCTGAGCATGTTCAATAGAATAAGATTCTTACTTGATCTCTGATTGAAACTGTGGATATTACATATCCTGATAATCAGCTTCTTCTTCTTCAACACAATAGTCTTCAAAACCGATCAAAGAGATACTTTTGCTTTATGGAATATTTTAATTATTCAATACTTTCTCCTGTTATACCGTGTTTTATTTTATTTAATTCAGCGATTTTATAACTTCCTATTTCACTCTTTATGATTATGGCTGATCCAACTCATCCAGATTTTAAAGAGTTTATTAAGTGCTTTTAATATTTTAAATATCATTGTACAAAGTATGTTTATTTTCAGTTTGCTGAAACTGCTAATCTTAGATATTAATATCAGCTTATTGTTACTTTTATTCAAATATTGCATTCAAAAAGGTATTTTATGAATTGACATAATTGAAGTAGTTATAAATTAAGAAACTTTGGTAATTCTTTTTCTATTCCTCTGAGTTTTCTTAAGTTAAAGAGCAAACTTAAGATGCTTCTTTATCCACTTTGTCAGTTTTATTTTAAGTTTAATTGTTGTAAAAAATTTTCATTATATGCTGTTAAAGATAAGGACACTTTTAATCGTAAATCACTTTCGCTCTTTTTAAAGAATTTTATCTTGAAAATGTTTTATTTTACTAAACTTGAACTCCTCTTTTACATAAACGTATACTCTCTTTCAGCATTTTTGATATCCAGTCGTATAATAATGCATTTCCAAGAGATAATCCTGACCCTATCATGAAGTACACTTTTCCACTTGATTCTGTTCTATTGTAGAAGAATCAACCACTCGCTGCATAAATCATTAGATAGAATTTTATTTTCTTCAGGTTGTTATAGTTAAGATGCTATGAAAGTGGCTCAGGCTTTGCATATCGTCTTAACATGTTTATTTTATCTACTCAATAGAGAAAGATAAAACTCAGCATTGCCCACATAAAAACTAAAGGACAGATAGGAGCATAGGCAAAACAAAAGATAAGCGATTTGTTTATTTCTGAATATCTTGCTGCAATATCTAGTTGTCTACCCTTGAAAATTTAATTTGCTTAAGCTTAAGAAATAAATTTTTTTTAATCATTAATTTTACATTCAACACATTTTTTTTTTATAACTTGAACAAAGTATAATGGATCGATAAATTTCATAAGAGGGTCTATAAATGCAAAGGTGACTTGAATGTAAAACAAATCAGTTATTAAGTTTCCATCTTCTTATCAGTTTTTACTATTGTTGTTTATTATTAGTACCAGAAGAGCTGTTGCAGCACTTTAGCAAACTGTGAGCTTATTAGTAATTGAGATTAATAGCTTAGTCTTAGTCTCGTGAATTTCTAGATTAGTTAGTTTTCTAACTGAAATTTTGAGAACTTAATTGATAATGATGATGAAAATAGAAGCTACTAGAGATGTATAATGTTCAAATCCACCGTATTTATTTTAATGCTTTAAGCTATTTTAAAAATTCTATTACTATTTCTTAATTATAAATAAAACTACGAATCCACCTACTAGAACTGCAAGCGAAGTTGACCAAGTAATAGTGTATCTTTTAATCTTTTTACTTTATTTAGCTCCAAGGTTTTCCCAAATTATATCTTCAGGTTCAGGAGCTCGTTTTATTTCTATTTCTCTTGAATTGAAATGTTCTGGTTTTTATCTTTTTATTCACTTTCAATTAAATCTATCAAGAAAATCACCTCCAAATTTTTCAGTCAATTTTTTAGCATGATTTTCTTACCCAAAAATAACTAGAGCTTATCCTATTTATTTCTCATCTTCATTATTAATCTCTTTTTCTACTAATTTAATTATCATAGTCAAGTTTTCTTTCATTTTTTTCTTTAATTAATCTAGCTCTTTTTCAATGTTTTTCCTTCCTTTCAAATAATTTAACTCTTCTTTTTTAAACTTTTACTTTTAGTATTCAATCAATCGTGTGTGAATTTCCTGTCTATCATATAGAAGAAGGATTCTTTTGACAGGCTATTAATCTTAACTTACATTTTAGTTTTAACTTTAAACTCCCTCAATTTGCCTTTTTAGGAAGTTACTAAGTCTTTCTTTATCTACTTTTTCATTTCTCTATCCTATGTTTTTTATTCAAACTGCAAAATCTGAAGCTTCTATTAATTCTTCGTCAATTTTCTTTGCTTTCTTATCTGTTTAATATTGCATTAATGCTAGGCTTATTATTATCGCTATTATGTTTACTAAGTGTAAGATACCAAACAATTCTGGAATTGTTTCTTCATCTAGCCAGTATGAAGCTACTGAGCTCATTCTAGAAAGCCCAATGTCATTTTCCTTATTATTCTCACCTTTTTTCATACAGAGAACAAACATAGGAAAGGCTACTATGGTAGTAAGAATCATGAGATAAGCAATAATCTTAATATACTCGAAATAAAGCTAGACTCCTGTTCCTAAATCTTTGATTTTGATAATTTTTTCGCAAAGCTTATATCTATCATTACTTTCTTAGCTTTAGTTTCTTTATTTTTATTCTTCATTTTGAGCATTTTCATTGCCTTATTAAATGCTTTTTTTTACCTAGTTTTATTTTTGATATTACAAAGCAATTTCCAAACTAGCTCTTTATCTTTTTGCTTTGTCTTGTTACTTTAGTTTTTTAATCATTTTATTTAAGTCAAATCAGCTACTAAAAATATTTCAATTATTATTCTTCTAGCTTGGTTATTAGCTTCTTTGTGTTGTTTTCTAATCTTCTATTTCATTTTAAAGCTCTTAAGTTTGTATTTCTTAGCTCTAGATTTTGAGTTATGACTCACGCCTTGCTTTTGCATTCTGCTTGTTCTGAAAATCAATAATGGCATACTATCAAGGACATTCGTACTCATTAGCTTGCTGTTCCTTCTTTTCTTCTTCATGCTAAAGTTAGGTATTTAAACTATCATATTAGCTAAGTAAGTTATTTCCGCTTTCTTCCTTATGCTTATATGCTCCTTATCCTCATACATTGGGCTTTTAGTTTATATCCGGCAAATTTGAAAAATTACTCTACTTGTTTTTTTTTGGCTAAAGCTTTACTGCCATTAATATGAAATAGCTTTAGAAATAATAAAAACAGCAATGGTTACTAATAAGCAAGAGCCATAAATCCTTCATTTAAAGTATTAAGTCTTCAGAAACTAAATCAATAGCTAATCTAGTAAATAGAGGAAAGCCATTCTAATAGCTGAACAAGTATTAAGTTAGATAGTATTTAACGATGATAGTTAAAGGCCTAAAGAGATATATAGCTGTATACCGTTTTAAAGGATATATTTATCTTTAATATTTAGATTGATTTCTATAAAAGATGACTATATAATCTCCACTACTACTTTGGTATTAACCTCTTTTAAAATACTTAAATACTAGAGCTAATAAATACTTATAAAAGTAACTTAAATCACCTAAATTAATGCTTGAGAAACGAATAACTAAGTAGACAAAAAATCCCTTAATAGATATACTTGCTATTGTTTTCTTTCATTTATGAAATCTAAACTTAATTTGTTAGATTTGATTCCAACTTTTAAAGCTGTAAAACTAGTCTCATAGTATAAGTAAAAATAGCTATAAAAAGAAATGATTTACATAAGTGTATAGAAGTAGTTCTGTATAGTTATATTAATTACTTTAAACCCTTTAATTTATTTTAGTGTTATCAGATTATTTATCATTTTAAGAAATTAAGCAAATAAATTGAATAGTAATAGTTAGTTATGTTCTTGCTATATAATTCATTTATGGATTCTGGTTTCTAGTCGACATGTTAGGTAATCCAATGCAGTCATTTCTGCATTGCAAGTACTATTGCAATAGATGACACTACAAGCAAGTAAGGTAGGATCCATTGTGTGATAAGCCTTACTTGTTTGAAGGTTCTTTCTATTGGTACGAGAGGTTGACTAGAGGGAAATGAAATCCAGATCTCAGAGTTATCCTGATTTTACATGTCACTATTATTAGGAATTAGAAAACAACAAAGACATGACTGAGATCAAAAACAATTATTACTTAGAAGAATTTAACCTAATTGAGTTATTCTACGCAAATATTGGAATTTTCTCTAACCTCTTCTAATTCCAGCCTTTGGAAGAATTACAAGAATTTGAAGAGTGAAGGTAATCAATTTTGATTATAAAAAAGGAGAGAAGAAGATAAGAATCAAAGAGACCAGATGAAGCTAGAAACATTTTTAGCCTATTATTAATAATTAAATTTGGTTTCTTTATTTTTTCGTGGTGAACCAAACAATGGTGGTACCAGGTTAATTTAATTTATTTATATCGAAAAAAAATTTAAAACTTCTTTAGATATAAAGCTGGGAAGATTTAACTTCCAAGTTATTTTTGGTGTAAGAATTTAACAATCTCTGCTAGTTCCTTTATCCTTTCCTTCTTAATTTACAGCTCTTTACTCTTCACTGTTATTTCCATAGACTTATATTATTTAAGATTTGATCCAACTCTACACTAAATCTGAGAATTTTGAATTGTTAAAGATTTAAGATGCTTGCTATCTATCTCTTTACAGATGGTAAGGTAAAATACATTAAAATTCCTCTATTTATTTACCTTAAAAGTAAGCTTAATGGGTGCTTTCTAATCTAAATACTCAATTCTTTTCCTTTTCCTTATCTCTTTTAAAGATCCTATTTGAGGTTTCTTATATATGCCTATCTTCGAGGTTATTACCTCTTCCATTTTTAACTTAAATTTATAAATTTTTTAGATTAAAAATCCAACTAATACAGTCTTATTTTTTATACTCCAATATAGTTTCTTATTAATATTCTCAAATGAGTAGTAGGAAAATAATTGCTAGATATAAGGACCATAAAAGAAAAGATAAGATGGAAATTTGCTTTAGAGGTAGCAAAACTTGATTATTATTGAAGGCTTTACAACCATAAAAGGTAGTAATCAAGCTATTAGCAAAATTGATTAAATTTATAGAGACTACAAGGAAATTGGACTAAGATATCTTACTTTAAATAAATATATGAAATATGCTTAATTTTAAAGAGACTTAGTAAGGTATATAGTTAGGCTTGTCTTTCAGTATGCTTAAAAGATTAATATTTTCATTATATATTAACAAAACAGAAAAGGCTGCTTGGAATCTCTTCCTACCTTAAATATTTGGCAGGCATTTACTTACTTTACCTTCGCTTTAAGTTAGAGTTTTCATGAAAGGTTTATGTTCTCATATACTTAATAGGAAATTATTAAAGAAGCTACGGTTTTTCCTTTCTATATTATGATAAAATTACATAAAAGTGATCTTTAATTGGAATATCAAAAGAAATATACCTTTTAAGTTTGTATTAAAAGAGAACAGTTATTGGTATTTTTTGGCTGTTTATTTGAAGGTTTCCATTAAATAAATCATCCACCTTTTCGAGAGCTTGAGTTTTTAGAAAGTCCTAATTCCGTAGATACAATAACATCTTAATCCAATCAGTTTCTCTTCCAAAAGGTCTATAAAAACTCAAAAAAATAACTCCTTAAAGTGATATCTTTCATATAAGTGATTTACTGATGTTACTTCTGATGATCCTAACTTTGATACTTAAGCTCTTTTAACTACTTAAGAAAATAAAACTTAAGACTCTTGATTCTATGACATTTTAAGAATCTAATTGAAAGTAGGATCAAAGGCTTTAAAGAGATCGATTAGACTTTCGTCCAAATAGATTCTAAATAATTGGGTTTTTCTTCTCATAAGCTAGTAATATCAATTATATGGAATTATCTTTTTGGCTTCTGTTCCCATCTTTGTAGTATATTCTTCATCTTTTATAATGAAAATTAGAATATAAGGAAAATTAATGGGAGAAAATATGAAAGGATTATGATTGAAGTTATAACTGATAAAGTTTCCAAATATCAGGGTTTAAAAACTACAAAATACCCTAGTTAAAGCCTTTTTGACAGTAAGTCTTTTCAAATCCAAGAGAGTCGATAACTGCTTTCAAAAATCAGTAAGAAAATATCTGGTTTTTTGTTAATCTGCTTCCTAACTAGCATATAATAAGTCTATAATACAAAATGAGTTTGGAGATTAAAGGGACTAGTTAATAAAGAAATTCCACGTCATAGAGGTGCTGAATCATCTACATTTTCTATAAGCGGGAATATTTAGTAATTTTAACCTTTAATAGTCCGAGTATCTTCTCATGGTTAAAGCTTTAGAGCAAATCTGATGATTGTAAAATAAGGAGTGGAATAATTTCTAAAAATAGAATCAATAACATTTTCGTTTTCTTTTAATCCAATAATATATAAAATAATATGGCAAATGGCTACCATCAGTTAGACTCTAGTGTTATAGTAAATAAAGTATACTCATATTATAAGTATGATAAGTTAACTGAAAATGACTAAAATGGGTGAATGTAATAATATAAGGTATTTTGTATACTAATCTAATAATTAAGTCAGAAATTAGGCAACAAATATTCTCAGTATCATTCTTATTAAAAATGAAATATTCCTCATTGCTTAAATAAGCAATATATGACTGAGGTTAAAATATAACAAGGTATCAAGCTTAGTATTCATGTAATCTCACTAAAAGATAGGATTTAGTCAAGTTTAATCCAGATGATTAAGTAGCTTTTTACTAGCTTGAAATTAAACGGAGAAGAAGGGCTTGAATTTGAATGACTACGAAGTAAAGAGAAGTCAAAAGGATTATAATAAGATATTATATATATACAAAAAATGGTTGGCTTGAGAAAGGTTTTTTTACCACCTCCTCAGAGTAGGAGAGAAAACCTGAACCATCATTTCTAACCACGTCTTAGCTTAAACTAACCCACTCTTCTTCCTAAGATTTATTAGATCCTCAGAAAATAATTTTTGAAAACCTCTAAAAAATGCAAAATGATAATAACGAACTTTCCATACAACTTAATTCACTGAAAGAATAAATCTAATGCCTGATAAATAACGTGAACACGCTAAGATAAGAAAATAGTAACTACAAGACTGAACTCAGCAATCATCCTTAGTTATTAGAATTTAACTAGAGAATCAAGCAGACAGAAGAAAAATTAAACTAATTCGCTGAGATTACTGAGAGTCTGTTTCTAAAAAATCTCTCTCACAACGATCCTATGGATATAGAGCCAGCAATTCAACCAGCAAAAAGAAATAGAATGAAGGAAAAATCTAAATGCTGGTTCTGCAGAAAGCCTGGTCATTTTGTAAGACAATGCTGGAAATATTAAAATAAGCAAAATGAAGAGAATAAAAAAATTAAAAAAACATTGAATAAATTAAGCAGATTGTATGTTACTCAAGAGGGTAAAATTTATAGACTTAAGATAAAAAACGTAAAAAATTAGTAAATCGGTCCTGAAGAAAATATATGATTTAGACCCTAGTAAATAATTGGAAAAGAACTAGATTTTAACCAAATTCCTATAATAAAACCTGGAGAAAAAAGTAATAGTCGATATGTAATAATGAAGCATAAAACAGAAGAAGACTATGAAGAATATATCCAGAATACTTTTTTTTAAACATTTATAAACATTATATCAGTGATGATCCTAATGAAAGGTGGTATCACTTTAATTAATTATTATTATTATATTATTATATATAAATCTAGAATTTGTTATATAGTAGTTCGATAAGAACTAGACAAAAGCTATCAAATAAAGAAAAAATTAAGTAAATATTATTTTATTAAGATAGGATATTTGAAAAGAACTTTCATTATATTTTAAATTTTGGAGTATAAAATGAAAAATAATTAAATCATGAAAGATTTATTAGTGTATACTACATTGCGAGCAATCCTGTAATAAATGTCACCATGGGGAAGAGTGAACAAGCTCGGAAGAAATAAACTTAACATGCTCGAGATTCTCTCTAGCAGAATGAACGTTAGATTACAAGGCCTTCTAATGATTAGTTACTAATTCTTATTTGGATCTTATTCAAGAAGAATGGAGTAGCTTAGTCTTAGTCTCATAAATTTCTAGATTAGTTAGTTCTCTTACTAGAAATTTAAGGATTTTATTGATGCAGATAATTAAAATAGAAGCTATTAAAGATGTATAATGCTCAAACCCTTCATAATCATCGTTCTCCTACTTTCTTCAATACTTTATTATTATTTTTAAATTACATACAAACCTATAAATCCACCTACTAGAACAGCAAGCGAAGTAGACCAAGTAATAGTGCATCTTTAAGCTTTTTATTTCATTTGACTCCAACATTTTTCAAAATTATTCGTCAGGTTCAGGAAATCGTTTTATTTATATCTCATGTTTATTGGAAAATTTTTGATTTTTTTTTAATGTATATTTTAAAAATTCTTTCAAAAAGTCTCTCCAATCTTCTTAGTCAGTATTTTTGCGTGTTCCTATTGTTCAAACATTACTAGAACTTCTCTTATTTATTCTGTTTCTTTTTAAACTATTCTATCATTTTTCAAATAATTATATTTATCTTTCTTCCATTTTTTATCTTTACCTTACAGAGTTTTTTTTTAATGTTTTGTTTGTTTTAAAATGCTTATATTCCGCTTTTTTAAACTTATATTCTTATAGCTTAGAGATCTCATGTTTATCATATAGGTAAAAGATTTTTTAATAGGCTGTCAATTTTAATCTGCATTTTAGTCGTAATTTTAATCTCCCTCGGTCTTTATATATTCTTTTAAGAATTCGCGAAGTTCAGTTTCATTTATCCTTTATTTTATCATGCCTGAAATATTTATTCAAACAGTAAAAGCTGAAGTTTTAATACTTACTAATCAAACTTTTAGGCTTTTATACTAGTTCAAAGTTCCATTGATGATAAACTTATTGCTATTATATTTACTAAGTGTAAAATTCCAAACCGTTCTGGAATAGCTTTTTTATTAACCAGTTTGAAGCTACTGAGCTCATTCTAGAAAACCCTATATTAACTTCCTTATTATTTTCTCCCTTCATCATACATATAACAATCATGAAAAAGGCTATTATGTTAGTAAGAATTATCCTGATGTACTCGAAATAAAGCTAAACTCCTACATCTAGATAGTAATATTATAATATTTTCACAAAAATAATACCTTTCGATACTTTAATTAACTTAGTTCTATCCTTCACTTTGCTCATTTTTATTTCCTAACATTTTCCTTTTTTTAAATCTTATTCTCTTATTAATATTCCAGGGTTTTCTATAGATTTGCTTTTTTTCTTTTTTTTAATCTTATTTCTTGAGTTTATCAATAATTCTATCTAAACTAAACCAATTACTCATAGTAGTATCTTCTAGTTAATTCTTCTTATTCATCTAAGAGTCTCTTTAAGTAGTGATCTAGTATTCTAATTCTTTTTATTGATCTAAAATTTGGGAATCTTTTATTTTGGTTTGGCTAAAAGCTTCCCATCTTGCTTTAATGTTTTCATTCTTGCTTTTCTAATTCATACTAAGCCAAGGTATTTAAATAATCGTGCTAGTTAAAAATACTTTTTCTGCCTTCCTGAGCTTTATATACTCCTTTGTCTCATTGAGAGTACTTCAATTGCTCATTTGGGAATGGTGAAAAACTACTTTACAAATCAATTTTAGATTAAGGTGTTACTACCATTTATATGAAATAAGCTTTGAAATAATAAAAATTCTAACAATCACTAATAAGCAAGAATCATCATATCCCTAAAGTAACAGAGTCAAAAAAGGTTTAACACTTAATCAAGTAACCAATTACTAAAAGGCAAGTACTCTATCAACCGAATAGCTAAATGCTGATTTCGGCCTTTTAAGACTATAATTAAATAAATAAATGAACAAAATAAAGGAAAATATATAATAAGCTAAGCAAGCTTATAAAAGGATTTTTGTTTAGTTAGGCTAAAATAATTGGAATTCTTCGTAATTTATTATATTTTAATCAAATTCTTTCTAGACTGATTATGGGATTAAATAGTGAAAGGATAGTTACTTTTGCTTATATTATTCTATAAAGCTTTTCAGATAGCTTCAAAGTATAAAAGTTATAGGCTTTCTCTTCTAATTATATAACTCTGAAAGATTAATTACTTCTGCTAATTTCTAAACTAATTTGCCTTAATTTAGAGCTTTTTGCTCTTCCCTAAATTTAAGTTGCCTTATAATATAAATTCTCTATTTTATCCATCTGTAAGTACTAGAAAGCATTTACTTAGTTAATAGTTAACTATTTCTTTAGTATGATAATCTTAAATTTGCTTTAGTTAATTACTTTATGATTCTATTTTAGTTTTCTTTGCCTGCATCTCTTACAAATTATTTCTCTTTTCTGCTTTTAACTTCTACTCAGTAAGTTAGCTTTATCTTACTCCCATCTGATATATTCTGATTCTATTATCTCCAAATAGCTTCTTATTAAGACACTAAATGTAGATAGTAATAGCTTTATATTAAGACTACAGATCGTAAATAAAATGATAAGATAGAAATTTGTATTTAGCAGGCTATTTAACTAAGATAAGCATAAAAAGTAATAATAAAGCTATTTAGTAAAATTGAAGGACTACAAATAGCTAAGAAGCGTAAGAATAATTTTAAGATGTGTTGGTTACTAAAACCTAAGCAGAAAGTAGAACTTATAAAGGCTTTTATTTGATATATGAAAGTATCTAAATTCCTCATTAAGCTGAGAATTTAGTCTACAATTATACTGGGAAATTAAGTTAATAAAGGATAACTACTATATAAATAATAGAGTATTGCTTCTATTTGTTGCCAACAAAATCATTAAATTTGAAGTGATTACAAGGAAACTAGCTTAAGGGTAATGCATTTAATATATAATAAGTTTAATTTTAAAGAGAATGCTAAATACTTAAACTTAATAGAATAGATTGCTTAAAAGATTCAAATGTTCATTCAATATTAACAATAGATGTAAAAGGCTAGTCAGGATCTCTATCACACCATAAATATTCTACAGGCATTTGCTTTCTCTTACCTTAACTTTAGCTCTTTTTGAAAGTAACGATAAGGGTCTTCAAGAACTTTTTAGGTTTCTCATATACATCATATGAAATTATTAAAGGAGGTACATTTTCTCTTTTCCAAGTTATGATAAAATTACATGGAAATGAACCTTCCATTGTTCTTTTTAGTTCGAAAGGTGCATTTGATACTTTAACTGCAGATTTAGGATAACCTGGATTTATATCAAAAGCAACACTGTTAATTGACTTTGATGGGTCTAAAACGAATGCCTTAAAAGTGATTTTGGATTTTATTTTTTTTGCAGTGTTCCCAAATTTTATGATGATCTAATTTTTATTTAAAGGACGCTTTTTAATTTTAAGTGGTGGATCTATAACTTTCTCGCATCTAGGAACAGGACAGAGTTAGTTATCTATATCAAGCGTACCTTGAGAGCAATCACAACAAATTCTGTGACAACAATTTGGAATGTCAAAAGCTTAAAGACCTTCTAAGCTTATTTTACATAAAGAACAGTTAGTTGGTATTTCTTTTGGCTCTTTCTTTTTAGGTTTTTCATTAAATAGATCATCCTACTTTTCAAGAGCTTAAGCTTCTAATAAGTTCTAAATATCTGTAGATTCATTAGCATCTCCATACCAATCAGTTTCTCTTCCAAAAGGTCTGCACCAACTCAAAACACCACCCCTTAAAGTCATATACTTCGTATAAACAATTTGCTAATGATGAATTTAACTTGCATACTTAAGCTCTTCTAGCTTCTAATGAATAGGAATTTTAGATTCTTCGTTCTATGATCTTTATTGAATCTAATTGAAAGCAGGATCAAAGGTTTGAAAGAGTTCGATTAGCTTTTTGGCAAAGTTGAATTTTAAATAATTTGGCTATGTACTATTTGTAAACTCGTAATACCAACTATGAGCTATTGTCTTTTTGACTATTCTACCTACCTTTACAGGATGTCCTTCGTCTTCTGTATCGTATATCAGAAGACAAGGCTATTATATAGATGAAAATCTGAAAGGATCATGAGAAACTGGCTCCGTTACGGCAAAAAAGTTGCAGATATCAGGTCTTTGAACAATACTATTGAAAACTGCAGCAGCTCCCTAACTAGAACCTATTAGACAGTATGCCTTTTCATATCCAAGATGATTAATAACCTCTTTCAAAAGCTCAGCAGGATAAGATCGAATAGTTTATTTATCTCCTTCAGAACGACCATATCCCGGGCAGTCTATAGAGACGAAAAAGAACTTGCAGTATTAAAGTAACTAGTTAGTAAAGAAATTCCACCACATGGAGGAATTTTCCGGTCCTGAACCATGCACGAATAGAATTAACTTTTATCTCTAGTTATTTTAGCAAGAAATTCTAGCGAACACCTTTCCATAACTAGTTTCTATAGAGCAAGTCTGACGATTATATAAATAAGGATCAGGATAATCATTAAGCATTGGATCTATAACTTTCTCTAACTCTACTTAAGCAAAGTTTTCAGTCTTTATTTTACTAGCCATTATAGCATATTTCAGAGTTGAGACTGTTTCAACAATATCTGCTTACTCTGAACTGACATGAGTCATAAAAATAGTTCTAGAGTTTCCTATTAGAAATGGCTAAAGGAAGAAAGTGAGATTTGAGTCTCGAAAAGGAACAAAAGCTTCCTAATTTTAGATAGCATTGAAAACTCGATGAAGATGGAATAAGTCTGAGTTAATCTTAACAGCCTCCCTCAGATGCTCACCTTAAACATTCGATCGTGTGATATCTTCACTTCCAGCAAGATCGATAAGATTAATCAGGCCTAAATAGTTTTTGACGCGTTTCTAATCAATCTTTTATCTCCTTTCTATTCTGATCTGCAAGATAGCATGAGATCTAGAACTATGTTCATTTAAATCTGTAGAGCAAGTAGCTCGAATTTTACTTCCTTCCTCAATAATCTACAAGATCTATTTAGTTGATTTTACTACTCTCTCTTCTAATAACTTAAGATCTCCATTCACCTACTGAGAATCATTCAAAAGATCCTTAATTTTATTCTAATAAATTTCGAAGAACACTACTCTGACTTAAACCGAATCTTCCGATCGTGATATTTGAGAAAAAAGAAACTAGCTAGCCCTTGGAATTACTCCCATATACTGAGCATTAAGACTTAGCTTTCCATCAGGTCCTAGCATAGAATGAGTTTTTCCACTTCCAGTTTATCCATAAGCAATAAGTGTGAAATTATATCCATCAAGAACAGGAATTAGATTAGGATAAATATGCTCAAATATTTCATTCTAATCAGCTTCAGCAGTAAAGACTTTAATATCATTGCTACCAATATCAACCGGCAATACAAACTACTAGCTTTCCTTTCTCTTCATAAAAGGCTTGATTCTAACAATCACATCTATTTAGTCCTTTTGCGATTCCATTTTAAAAAGTTGCTTTGAACGTTATATAAACTTACATATTTTAGTCGCTTATATTTAACATAGAGCTTCTGATCAAATCCATTAGGATAATTAAATCCCTTTAAGCTAAGGTAGATTGTAATAATATGTACTATCAACTATCTATTACGTTACTTCCATCACCTGGATTATATGATCCTTGCACTTATCATTAAATACCTTGCTAAAGATACTTTGCTTTTATCATTCTGCTTTAGTATATATATTAGCCCTTTCTTCTACCAAGTATATTCTAATCCAAAACGTGCTTTTAAGAAGCATCAGCAGAACTATATTCTACCTAAGTCTTAAAAATTTTAGAGAAAATATTATCTAAGTGTCAGTCCATTTTGATTACTAGAATCACTATCCAAAGCTTAAGCAGTAAAGATATCTAGAAGTGATAATTATAAGAGTTATATCAAGTTAAGTATATATCTCATTAAAAGAAAGGATAAGTATAGGTATAACTATATAAGCTTCATACGGTTAGTCATTATAAGGTTATTTATATTTTAAGAGCAAAGCGAAACTATAATTGATGGGCAGTATAAGCTTTTAAAAATTTTAACTGAGTTTTGAAGCTTCGCTTATTCAAACTTCAAAAAAGCTTAAAGTGCTTTCGAAGAAACTTTATGGGAAAAGAGATGAAAAGAGAATCTCTAATTGCAAGGTTTAAATTTGGAAATTCATATATGAAGCAAGATAAATCAGAAGATTATAGTTAAGATTTTGTATATTAATGAGTGGAAGCATCTTGTTATAAGCAGTATAATAAGAAATAGACAATAAAAGGAACTTCTATCATTTTAAGATTTTTAAGTTAAAGCGTGAAATTTAAAAATTAGGCTAACTAAATAAACTTTTCACTCGATAGCACTCTATCAAGTATGTTTTAGCTTTTTGTCATATTTTTATCAATAGATGGGTAAAAGCACACCTAAACTTAATCAATTTAGCTCGATATTGTAGAAAAGAACCGAATGATACCTTGCTTAAATAAAGGGTATTTAACTAAAATCAAAAGCTATACAGGATCAATAAATTAGCTCTTTTGCATATCAATATCTTTAAAAAAGAGTTTTAAAGTCCCTATGTGCAATATCATAGACCAAGGGAAAAATCAATTAAGTATCTACTTTATAACTCATCAGAGTCTTTGTTGCAAGTTTTTATTACTTAATTTAGTTATTGGAAACAACAACAGATAAACTTTAATTTCATAGTTTAGAGTAATAAAACTTAGAAAATCTATAACTAAATTATAATTAAATGAACTAAGCTTGTTTTAGACATAAAAAGGGGGAGATTGTTTTAAATATAGTAAGCATTAAAAAAGACTTAAGCAAAGCTATAAAAAAAGTATTTTTAAGTCTAGATTAAAAAAAATTCTTCAAAGTTGAAAATCTTCAAACTAAACTTGCTTATTTATTATTAAATGATAAAATAAGTAAATGAGTAATCCTTCTATGGTTATATTACAAATTCAGTTATACAAGTAAAAGGCCTGTCTGAAGCTGTTTTATTATATCTGATTTGGTAGTATTTAAGTATTATTTATTAATGTATAAAAATCATAGTTATTTAGGAAGCCTCATAAATATAAAAAGTTTAAACATCTTAATTTTATTATTAAAAAGAGAAGATAATAAATTTCATAACCTTGACAACTCCAAAAGCGATATGGTAGTATTATACAATTTTCTTTATAACATAATTGTTGTTATTATTAATACCTTGCTATAGCTATAAAAGGCAAGTAGAAGAAAAATTAACCTTAAATTAGCTAGCATTCGCTATGTCTTTTTGGTATAATAAAAGCGCAAAAGTGGAATAAGTTCTTACTTCTTTAGTTTCAAGTTCTATTTATTGATTTACTTAGATATCCTTATATTAACATAAGCAGGTATATAGAAATTTTAGGTTGCTTACTTATATAAGAAAGAGATATTAATGGATATCCATATTATTTGATTATTTTAATTGATTAATCTTTATTTTCTAACATTTTTTATATAGGTTTTATTTTAAATCTCCTATATATATTGCCTATTTATATCGCTAATCCTATTAAGAAGTATATTTTTCATTTTGTTCTCATAATCTACAGAAGGAAAATCCACTTACTGCGTAATCACTACATATCATCTTATTCTTTTATGGTTGGCATCGTTAAGTTGTTATGAATTGCTTCAGACCTTGAATATCGTCTTAGCATGTTTGCTTTACCTGCTCAATAGAGAAAGATAAAGCTTAGCATTGCCCGGATGAAAATAAAAGGACAGAGAGGAGCATATGCGAAGCAAAAGATTAGCAATTTATAAATATCGGAATATCTCGCTGCAATATCAAGCTGTCTATCCTTAAAAACTTAATTTGCTCAGCCTAAGAAATAAATTTGCTTTCTTCCTTAATTTTCCTTTCGGCTAGAAATCTATTAAACTTCTATCACAATGACTATGAATCTATTTGCTTAATTATAGGATCTATAAGAGCAAAAGTGATTTGAATATAAAATAAATCAGTTATTAAATTTCCATTTTCCTATCAATTTTTGCTTTCATTTTATATTATTAGTACTAAAAGAGCTGTTGCCACACTCTACAAATAGTAATTTATTAGTAACTGAGATTAGCATTTGATTCGAAGTTCTAGATTAATCTTTAATAAGCAAATTTCCCATTTAGAGAAGCTGACGTGTCTATCTAGCTAGAATGACAACAAGAGGTATGAGGATACTTTTTTTAATGTTGAATATTAATATTAAAAGAGCTGCGCTCTAACGAAGGGCTACACGCTCTATAATCATATTTATTTAACTGAAACATTTTAAAACCTCGATCTAAAGTTGTAAAATAGAGCAAAAGCTAATAAAATTAGAAAGGTTAAATGATTTATAAATTTACTAAAATCATAAGCTTTAAGAGGATCAATAGGCTATCTATTTTTGCTAGTGGAATATAATGAAGGTAAGCTTTAGAATCATTATGAGTTAGTGAAAAATATCATTATACATTAAAGAGAAAAGCTATTTTCAATGCTCTATAAGTTAGTTAGATGGGAATATTTTATCTTATCTCAGTTAAAGGAAATAAGTTTAGTTTAGTAATTTCTTCTTTGATAAGTTTAATAAATCAAGAAAGTGTATAAATAAGCTACTAAAAATTAAGGAGCTGAGCATGTTTCTAGATGAAAGGAAATGTTTTAAGTGTATTAACTAAACATAAATACTTAAATAAGTCTAATTCATTGAAGCATTTTAGAATCTAGAATCAAAAGGATAAAATTATTCAGAATCAAGATGAAAGAAATTAATTAATTTCTAAAAAAAATCTAAAAAATATGCAATCAAATAAGTAGAGGAATAAATACTTTAAGTTAGCTACAAAAACATTTATTAAAGCTAAAAATTTGACGGAAAGTTTATTTTTAAGCTTGGTAGTATAAAGAAAGGCTTCTAAGATATTTTACTACAATTATTTGGTAAGTATCTAGCATATCTAGTGGTTAAATCTTATATTTAGATCTTAAGAAGATAGGACAATTTTCAGTAAATACCTCTAACGAAGAGGGGTTTTGATTATAGTTTTATTTATTTAAAATAGACTTAGAATATAGATTAAGCTAATTCTTTTCAAGTTTAAGAGGAATATCAAGCATTATACCAATTAATTACATTAGAAATATCTCCCTGTTAAAATATTATAGAGCAAAAAGCATAATCAGCTATAAGTATTTAACTTAGAGTTTTAGGTATTTATGTATAAACAAAGTTAAGAAATTACTAAGAATTAGATTTGATTCACACACATAAGAAAGAGAAACTAATGAATATCTAATATATGATCTAATTATTACTTTTATAAAACTGAGATTTGCTAATATCTTTCATTTCTTAACTTTTTGATTATTTTTAAAAACAGTTTTTTGATTTCTTTCCAGCAATATTCCCCAGATTTTTTCTAACTACGGTTTATAATTCTAAACTAACTTAAAATTATTTAGCGAAATAAAATTATATGAATTTTTCTTTTAGTATATTAAAGTACTATTTTCTTAGCTTTAATTCAATTAATTTATATAAGCAATATTCAACTATGAAAATATTACCAGTTGGATATGTCTAATATTAACTGGCCTGCTTATTTAATTGTTTTTAAACTTTTATCTTTCTTTAAATCTCCTTTATTTTTACCGTTGATTCTTGTTGCTCATATTATTCTCTTTTCATTCTCAGCTTCTCAAATCTTTTCACTTTTAATTTTCTATCTTTTACCTAGTTTCATGTAAAGGCAAATTTTGCGGAATTTTTCTTTCTTAAAAAAATTTAATTTTTGCTTTTCTAAGATTAAATAGAGAAATACTATTAACTTATATGATTTTATTATTTGACTATATTCTCTATTGCTATCAACTAAAGCTGCTTCAATAGATTAACTCCTTATATATTTTTCATTAAATCTACGTAATAATGTAGTTTTTTGTACCTTGTTTGCTTATCATTTTTCATATTATTATTGCTTGCTTTGGTTCTAGCAATTTATTGCTAGTTATTTTAAGAATATGATAGACTTACTAATGAACATAAAATACTCTAAATTATGTCTTTACAAGTTTGACTTTAGTATTAATACTATTTCAACTTTTATTAGAAAAGCTTTTAAAGCTTAAGTAGTAGAGATAAGCATTTATAAGACTTCAGTTGCTGCTTTCAACTGCTAAACTTCATGAGCCCTTATTGGTACTTTTAGTTTAATTAGCTTTTAATATTTCTCTCTTCTCATCTACTTCAATTTTTATAAATCGAATGCTTTCTAGCATACTTAGTACAAAAAGAGAAATTCAAAATACTTTTTCTATTTTTTAAGTGTAAAAAGTTAAAATTTAAATAAAGATAATATTGTATACTATAACCATTAAGAGCATTTTTGGATTTTAATAACTTTATTTTTGGACTAAGTATACTAATTTTAATTAAGTGTATTCAACATTAAGCCACTAAGAAATTAAAGTTAGAAAGGAATTTAAATATAAAATGCTTTTATTTAAAAATGTTTATTTTAAGATATAATCAAAAAGGTTTAAATCAAATTCCTTTAAATCATAAGCTCTGCATCACTTTTTCCATTATCTTTTCAAATGCTGTTGGTTTTTCTAGTACTAAAGTCATACCTGCGTCAAGACAAGCTTAAATGTCACTTTGATGAGTTAAAAGCTGTGTAACCTATTATTGATCCTTTAAATCTTAGCTACCGAAGTTTTATTAGTTGCGTCTCAACCGTTCATTATTGGCATTTAACAGTCCCATTATTATTACCTTAATTCCAAGACAACAATTTTCTATTGAGCTAGGCTTCATATAAATTAACACACTCCTATCCATTTTAAGCTTCTATATACTTAATCTAAGTATTTTCAAATAAACTTGTTAGAGTTAATCTAAT